>JAVDBV010059743.1:0-28698 GCA_032619315.1 Piper longum
TCATTCTTTGAATTCATTTCTATTTAAGTATAATTAATTAAAGTAGTTTTGGTAATTGATAATTTCTATTAATAATTCCTCGTAGGACGATACTTTCTTATCACTTTTATTACTTGATTCGGCACGTGCACTTGCGTTATAAATTCCACATCAATAATTAATACTAATTGATGGGTATTGAAGAGCTAATTGATGTTTAATTAGACTGATTAATGTTTAAATGGATGAATTATTTTTTAAAAAAAAATTTTAGACATCAATTGATGCAAATTTAGTGTTAATTGATGTTTAAAGCTAATTGATATTTAATATGATGCTAATTGATGTTTAATTGGATTGATTAATGTTTAATTGGATTGATTTTTTTTTAACTTTCAGACGTCAATTAACCCTAATTTAGGATTAATTGATGTTTAATTGATATTTAATTAACGTTTAATTGATGTGTAATGCTAATTAATGTTTTTATACACATAATAATATCAAAATAACATCAATATATGATTTTTATATATTTATGTTATAAATTATCAATATATATTTTTATATAACCGATTCAGACCGATTCCGATTCCGATTCCGATTTAGACCGATTCAAAAAAACTGATTTTTGGCCGATTCAGACTGATTCCGATTCTGATTCCGATTCCGATTCATTGGAAAACTGATTCCGATTCCGATTCCGATTCCTGCAACCATGACTTAATTTCAAGTAACATCTGGCCAGCTAGGCCCATACTATTGTGAAAAATGGCTGGGCGTTACATGGGAAAATGCACATTCATAAAGCAAGATAATAATAAAGAAAAGTGTGTATGAGGAAGAAGAAGAAATTAAAGAAAAAGAAACCACTTTTCTAACAATTTAGAAGTAGACAATAATTGTAAGGTAATTTTTTGCTAATTCTCACTTATCTTTTTTGCTTATTTTGTGGGGGAAAAACTGATTGTGAAGGAGTATTCTCACTTGACAGAAGTCTGTTTTCTATTTTTGCATTTTCTGATTAACCAAATAGAGAAAATGTGAACACTTTCTACACACTTTTTCTTTTTCTTTCTAATGAACTAAACAAACCCAAAAAAATTTCTATTAAGATATGGATTTAAAAATTCCATCACTTAAATTTGGTCCTATTTTATTATGCTAGATCATTTGGTTTTTTATTTTTTAAATTAATTTAATTTAAAATTACTTTTTGACAATTTATCCAACCCTAAATCCTAAACTTCAAACCAACTCAAGATTTCAACTACTTAGTACCTAGATTACAAGCCTTCTTCGATAATTGATCAAAGTGCAATATTATAAGTCCCACCAGGCACAAACAGCGTTCACAAAACTGTAAATATTTGTTAGCTCCAAACCTACAGCTCATGGATCATGACTCCAAGCTTTGATCAATACTATTGAACTCTCCGAAAACCATACCAACTTATAAACTGTGCTGTATTTTAGAATGGCAGGGAGCACGTGAAGTAGTTAGGTAATAGTGGCAGTCAAAGACTGATCTATTGCAGTGGAGACTGTCGGTGTTTGATTAACTTATAATGGAGAAGATAGGTCCAGCGTCATGTTGGATGGATGATGGAGCACAGAAAGAAAGGCAATGCAGATTATAATATTACCCACAATACATACTACTTATTACCCACAATACATACTACTTGTATATGAGCGATAAGATGAACAGTGAATGGTAAGAACTAAAGCTAGAAAGCATTAGCATTTTTTTTTTGTAATCTATCTTCATGCACTTCCTTCCAGCTCAAGAGGCCAGGGCTATTTCAAACCAAAGCCCTTGAAAAATTAATAATAAGTCTGGACATTCACTGTAAATACAATATCTTTCTTTTTTTTGGGGGGGGGAAGAAGCTCTATATCATACCTCTAGAGTATGAGTTGCCTAAAAGGTTTGATCAAATTTGAATTCGTTCTATGCTCGATTTGATTTAGCTTTAATCGAAGTTCGACTCAAACTCAAATCAACCAGAGCATACTTCTGTTCAGCTACATAGTTTATATACTATTTGCATAAAATTTTAAAATAATAATAATTAGAATCCTATGCGCTCCATAATGATGATTTTATATGATTTAATAGCCTGTGCACAAACAAGTTATTATACTTTGACGTTTAATTAATGTGAGATTGAACCGTTAATCTTTTAACTAAACTGTTTTAATATTAAATTATGTAGAAGAAAAAGAATAAACAAATAAAATTTTAATGGCTTTGAATTTGGTTCGAATTTGTAACGACTTAACCTAAATACAAATTGATGGGCGCAGATTATCCCTTCAAAATAATTAATTTGATTAAAAGATTTATAAATATACACCAACAAATATTAATTTAAAGATCGTACAAATTTTGTCAACTCAAAATTATTGAGCGCAGCTCGAGCTAGCGCTCGATTAACCGTACGCAAGTTTGGCATTTTGAGTAACTTTGGGTTTGTATAAAACTGTCGACCAGATTGTATATTGGTCCACCCCTCAAGCTACATTCCAACGTTGTTAATGGCTTCCTCATGCAATGCCAGGAATCAAACAAGCAGAGACAATACAAAAAACTGAGCGCCAGGCACATGCAGCTGCATGCAAAAGTAGAGGATGACTTGCAGATAAATTCCTTCTCATTCGGTCTTTTGAGGTTCACATCTCAATCGATTAAAGTAAGAAAAATGAAAAACTTCAAGGGACCAACTTCGCTTTATGGCCAGACTGTTCCATCGATCACATAAAATGAGATGATTAACATATATATAAAGCTTCCTGTGTCTTCTTACACAACATATAATATCCTTGTCTTCCAATCGCCATTAACAAGGCAGAGATCAAAATGATGGTGGTGGTGGCAATGAGACTTGACCATTCCTGTCTTCTATGTCTGCCATCTCCTTTCTTGCAACCAGCTTTCACTGACCCACTTGTTTTTTGCTTCTCTTTCAATGATCCTTCGATATATTTCCATCTCTCTGACTCTCAAACTTACTTTCTCTCGGACAAAAGCAACATTCAATACCAACTTCCTAGAACAACAAAACTCAACACTAATGAATAAAAGAACCGCCCCAATTAGCCCCCAACACAACAAACGATGACTAAAAGCACTAGCAAAAAGCTCTGTCCCAGCTTGCTATTCTATTACTACGGCGATATTAGACACCCTCTTAAAAAATTGAGGGCTCTTCAAACGACCCATCGTTTAATAAGTCTTCTTGCTCATCGTAAGCGTTATTCCGATTCTTTCTTTCATTTTTCTTTTCACTCTCTTTCTTTTAATGGTTGTTCATCCTCACGATCACCAATGTTCTTATCATCGCCATTTTTATTGTCACACACCCATAATGAATTGTTTAGTTTCCTCCTCTTATATGATGCACACCCAGAAGTGTTGTTAGAAGAATCTCCAGATCCCAGTACTTGAGTCTTATGAATAGCTGTTAATCTGATTTGGGGTACAACCTTGCCAACCTTATTATATTTACTCATACTTTCGTTACTGCTACTAAGCACAAGTTCTTGTACTAACTTGTAGCAGCTCACAATCTTCTCCTGCAAAACATGGATATGAAAAACTCATTAACCCACTAATCACACACATTTATACATACACAGCGTTCATATATATAATTCGATAATGTTTAAAGTCCTCAGAGCTCGATATCTTACATAAAAAATATGTTATATAATTATACTAGATTTTCTTCATAAAATAATTGAAAATAATGAGATCTGTAATTTATAATGACTTTTTTTTGTTTAATTACTTAAAGAGAGGATAGAAATATACAAATTAAACTGTTGAACAATTAAACATCATTAGGGTCTACTCGAAGAGGAAAGCAGACAAGATTATGGACGCTAATGATGATTACCTTGTTTAATCCAACACACCACGAGACGGCATCTTGAGGGGAGACCAGAGACAAATTGGGCAAGGAATCTGCAGCGCATATGATGGCTGCTGCAGCAACTGTCGACGGCCATTGATCCAAGAACTTAGTCTCTGCAAAACAGTTTTGGATCGATATAGTGCATATATACACCAGTTTATAAACTTGTACCTTTGCTAATTAATATTATTCATATATAGAGAAGTGTAGATTTAACATTTGATAAGCCCCAAAAAGGAATTTTACCATGGATGGTGGAGAGGATAATTTCTGTGGCACGAGAAACCAGATATCTTGAACAGACACCACTTGGGTCGATCTTGAATGCAAAGAAATCAATGAAATCAAAGGGTGTCACAGACCGTAGCCTCCAATCCAAGGCATTCAAGACCAGAACCTCCATCCTCCTAATCGTTCTTGGTTCAAAGATGAATTTGGCACCCTCTAACTGATGAATTACCATACCAAACTTCTTAGTTGATGCATCATAGTTAAACATATAAATGCATAACTTGTAGTGATATATTGATATGCATACTTGAAGATCTAGAAGAGATGGAATGATGGTCTCCTCCATCTTGGCAGCTACTGATAAGGAAGTTACACTCAAAAGCTCCATTGGCCACCCGTTGGTTGCTTGCTGTGAATATAAGTTGAATACATCAAACAAAACTTGTTTCAATCATCTAACTTCTATCAACAAGGGAAGAGGATTGAGGAAGTTATTGGATGAAACCATACCGGTAGAGTGTGTGAAGCTAGAAATCTATCGATATAATTGACAGAGAGATACGCCGTCATTGGTCGGAAGTGATAGTAACCATGCACCTAATCAGAATATTCCAACGTCGTCTTCTCAAAACCAACAACGCAGATAAAAAATAAACAAAGAAACAGTACTAAAAACGACGTCGACGGTGGTAATAAAGAATTAAGTATTGATATCATGTACGAGATGATAAAATAAAAGAAAGGAATCCGTAACTCTAACCTCAATTTGGGAGCGGACAAAGAAGAAGAACAATTAAATGTTTACCTTTAATGTCCAAGCAATGGCCTCTTCTCTTGCCTGGAGCAGACCGGTGCTTAGTTTAGTTCTGTACTCGGAACCTGGGCAGTAGTCCCTCTCCTCGACCATCATTGCCGCGATTAGCTCGTCGACATCGGCTGCCAGTACGATAACGTCCTCGGGCGGTTCGTCGTCTCCGAGGAGGCCGGCAAAGTCCTCGCCACATAGAAGGTTGGAGAGGGAGTGGTGAGACATTGGGTGGTGGCCACTTTATTGGTATCTGATGTCGACCACCTCATTTTCTTCTTCCCATTTCCATCCGACACCTTGGAAAGTAAACGGTATGAGATATGCAGACTCCTTTTACAATTTATATCTCGTGTTCAAGATGGGGGAATAATTGGGAAGAGCAGGGAAGATGGGTCTTGCAGGTTTGGTGCAGAAGAAGAGCTGTGTATGTAACTGGCTATTGGGAGATATACAAATTCTGGCAATAGCTCTACCTTGGTTTGCATGTTTTAATTTATAGTTTAACAATTAGGCAAGATGTCCAGGCGACTTATATTACTTATAAATTAATGATAAATTATCGCTTAATAATAGCATATACTATAACAATTTAATATGTTACATATAAATTCTAATTGACTTTGATTAAAAGATAAATACTAATTGAAAGAAGATATACTAAAATAATTTTGTAGAGTTATTTATTATTAAAAATTTTTTTACCATAACTATGAATTAATTTTATAAGGTTTTGCCACAACCAAGTTTATTCTAATTTTCCACCGATTAAACAGGGCTAAATTTTCATCATTTTGTATAAAGAGTTTTTTACGAAAAAAGGGAATTTTTCTGGATATTATCAAGTGCTTAGAAAATCAGTCCTAATTACTTAAAAAGGAAAACTTATGAATTGTCCGAAATATCCTCACTTAAAAAATTAAAATAATTTATAACCTCTGTTTTTCTAGTAAAAAATTTTTGTAAAATATTATTTAAAATATCTTTCCCTTTACAAAATATAAAATAGTCCTATCATTTAGAATACTAGCTAAGATCCCTGCCCAATGTGTGAGATTGTATACAAATACAGAAAGAGATAATTAAAATGTTGTACCTGTTTATATTTGTTGGAAATATTTGTGAAAATTGTACTTGTTGGAGATGTTTGTGATGAAGAAAAGAGGAAATGGTACTTGTGTTGTTTCTATTATGTTTATAATAATGATCAAAAAAGAATATTTCATTATGAGTTTGGTCATAATTTAGTTTGTTGAAAAAATCTTATAATTAGAGAGTATTATTTGTTAAAAAATTTGTTGTTATCAGTTATGAATGGAACGGCTTTGAGTATTATTTGTTAAAATTTTTCTTGTTATCGAAATTTCTACTATTATTTTTTAGAAATAATTTATTCGTTTAAAAGCTACAAGTAAGGTCGTGGTACAAAACGTATCTACTTTAAAAGAGAAGGTAGATATTATAATAGTATTACGGACCATGAAATAAGTAAGCAAAAGGGTTATAAATTAAGTAATCTCATCAAAGTGAGACTTTAACAATTAAATGTATCAAAAATAGGGTCGAGGTAAAGATAAATTTCATAATTGCATGTAAAATGACTAAATAAATCTTATATAAATTAGTAAAATATTACAACAGAGCCTTATACTATTATTGTTTATATTTAAAGTGAGCACAATTAAATTAATTAAAAAATTCTCCATTTATTTATATGGTGAATAAAATATTAAATTTTTTCCTATTTTTGTTCTACTTAATTGTTCCTTAAATTAAAACATAAAAAGTAATCTATTTATTTATTTTGGAAGGGCTGTGGTGGGGTGGGGTCATGTTAATCATTTAATATGACTAACCAAAATCTAATCATACATACAAACAATATTGAAATAATAATGTATTAAAAAAATGTTATATATGACACACTCCACATACCTGAAATTGTGGTATGTTGTTCATTCATGGTGAATATGGTGATCATGTGTAGCTGTGGATATGCAAATGTATTTTGTTAGATTAATCTTAAATTTAATAAATATATAGGTAGTGAATATGGGTCCAAGCCTTCTTCAAGGTGCTGGTCATTTGGGAATGACATTGTACAAATACTATGGTTCTAGTACTTACACCATGATTTTCCTTGTCACTTCTTTCTCGCCTATTAATAGTGACGATTAAACTAGTTATTTTTCCGAACAGTAATTAAACTAATTTGAACTTAACTTGAAAAAATAAATAAATAAAAAATTTGCCTTTGGAAGAAGTATTAGAATAAGAGCTGATTTCTTCCCTCACAAAGGGAGAAAAATAAAAATGCATAGAGTTTATGAGGTTCAACAATTGCCTATTATTTTGAGTTAGATTAAGATTTTGTCATTAACAATAAAAGGGAACTATAAGGGCACCTATGTATCGTAGAATCATATAAAAATCACAATTCTCCCTTCGAAGTGGTTTTATATAATGGAAAAAATGCAAATATACAATAAATTAGTAAATGAAAGTATAATTTTGCGTGAGGGCATATTCCTTTGAGGTAAATATAGAAGGTGATCCACAGGACAAAATGATTAAAATTTATAAAAAAATTTTAGAATTAGGTGTTAGATTGGATAAGGAAACAAGTATTAAAAAAATTATTGGTAAATATTAAACCACAAAAAGGAAGGGAAACTTTTTTTGAAGCTAATTCGGATCACATTTAACCGTATCAAAGTATTTATGATTAAATTTAATTAATTTATTATAAAAAAGTCTACGAATTGAAAATAGGCCCTTGTTATGGCCATCGACCACTAAATATGGCAAACGATTTATGTCGGAAATCTTGGGCAAAAAAATTGGGCCATTTTTCAATCAACTCATCTCCATGGACATGCCAAACAAAGTTGAATGTGCAGGCCAGCACTTGAGACTACAAACTCTCACTTTGTGTCAAACTCAATCATGGTCACTACCGTTGCTATTATCAAACCAACATCAAAGCTGGCAAGGACATGCAATTGGGAAGCAGAGGGCACTAGTAAAATAATAGGATGCAAATGTAGCCTAAAATGTCCATTTCATGCCTGGCATGTTGATGAGGACTTATCATCCATGAGTGGGTTAGCGACATCCTCTAATAAGAGGAAGCTGTTCATCCCCTGTGAAGGGCAGTGACGCATATTTGTCTTGTAGCTTATAATCCCACTCAAGCTTGCCCACAAATACACATCCTTTTAACATCCACAGGCAGGTTTGTAGGTGTCTCCCCCCTTTCTCTGGACTCTGTTCAGGGAGGGAGGTTGGTTCTCTCCATTGTCACACAGAAGCATGATAGACATTCTGACAATGATATCAGTAATTTAGCATTTGAACTGTTTTGGTTTTGAGAAAAGAACTTCAGATCCAAAATGGTGTCGGTTTTTTGTATCAGTTGCTGAAAAAAAATCTTACATCTGTTCAATAAGAAGAGCCTCATTTCTTTCAAGCATTCACGGACAAGGTCCAGGAAAACTGCTGTGCACAAGCATTAGCATTTTGGAACTCCAATGCAAATGAACTAAAGAAAAAATCGTGGGGTACCAACTTCGCTCTACCAGCTGAGTTGCACATTATCAAATTCATTTATAAACTCTGTTTAGTGTCCATCAATTTCAATCAGAAATTTGGCCAAGCCTTAAAAGAACAAGCAGATTGATCACATTTTTGCCCCACATAAAATTGAACAATCATTCACCCTTGCTCTCTCTTACACAGTTACATAATGGATGCTCCTTGCTTGATTGTGCGTTACCAATGAGAACAGCTAATGGTATAAGTTACCATTCCACTATTTGATCCTCAACTAAATTCAAAAAAACCAAAATGCCTCAACGCCAAATATGTTGGCATCATTCTGTTTCTCCATACCAATGCTTTTCTTCGTTCTAGCATGTAGGTATCTAATCTCCTGATTTCACCACCATTACCTGTTCCCACCAAATGCTTGAATCACGTTTGAGCATTCAACACATCTTCCTATACCATGAGCTGGTTCCAGGGAGACTTACTATGGGGCACACATGAAGTCCTCCTTAGTTTTCTCTCACGTTAGTATTTCATACTCAAATCAAAGCTCTCGGTTTTCAGGAACTAACTTAACCAGCTTAGCAAGCTCATAGGATTTGAACTCCTTGCCAAAACACAAGCTTAGGTCTAATGGTGTTTTACCATCCTGAAGCACACAAGATGAAACTTTAGTAAGCAAATTTTCAATTAACAGCAAAATTAATAAAATAATGCCACATTAAACCCAAGGCATGGTTCACAATAGTGTGTTAGCCATCTGTTCTCTTATTTCAGCTCAGAGATCAGACGCTATGTGCTTAAATAGGAAGTCACCTAACTTTGAAGATATAATGAAAAAACCAAGACTCACCAACCAGATACTTGATAGGCGCAATAATTTCATCTGGAAAGAACTAAATTGCAGGTGGCCACAAGAAATGGGAGTATCTTATTGAGATACATGTGTCTAAATGAACAATTAGAATATAGACGTGTCTAAATGAACAAGGAAGCAAGAATAAGAAATAGAATAAGAAATAGTACCAAGAAATCAGGAACATGACGAGAAAAACATTTTTTGAAGGTAGAATGGAGGTCAACATTGAAAATATTTTTTGGTGGTCGGGCAGAAGGTGAATAAGTGGTCTACAATCCCTAAAAAAACACATGACAAAGTTTTGATGGCTTGATGTGTTTCTTGACACCAACCTTCCAGTATTTTGGCTTGTGGTTGATAATTTCAGAGAACAGCATTAAAGCGCAAGGCTTGGCAGAATTGAGTAAAGGCCGACATTAGATCAGTTAAAAAAAAAAAATCAACATAATATCTTGGTCAATGAAATGTTAAGAAGGCATCATGGAAATTCACAAGGGCAAGATCTTCAAGAATGTCAACAGAAGCAGAATCAAATAGACCTGTTACCTTGTTTCTTCTATTCTTATCCGCACCATTGACCAGCAAAACTTTGGTAATTTCTCTAGACCTGCTTTGAATTGCCACATGTAGTGGAGTCCATCCCTCCTAAAGCAAAAAAATGAGATAAATGTTAGTTCTCAAACCTTAAGAATTTCAAAATAATTTATCATTTTTGTCAAATGAACTTACATCATCAGCAACATTTACATCAACTTTATACTTTATCAGGAGCTTAACGGTTTGCATAGCTCCTACTTGCACAGCATAATGTAGGGGTGTAACACCATTCTATAAAAGAAATGGACATTCGTCAGCCATTGCTAACAGCAAAATTATCATAACAGAAACATCCTATTGGTAAGTCGTGAAGCTATGCCCATAAGCCGTCCATAAATTTTTTTTAAAAAAAGACAAATAAATCAAGAAGGCTCTTCTCACCTTATCACGAACATGAGGATTAGCACCTTTCCTCAATAGGTGGCTAATAACAGCTTCCTTCTTACCAATCACAGCCACATGAAGAGGAGTGTAACCTTCCTGCATAGCCAAACACAGCTTGAGCTCTACCATTTTGAAGAATGAAGTGATAAGAATAACTTTTCCATATCGGCAAAGAAGAGAGCTTACAATATCAACACTATTTATGTCAACTCCATTATCTACTAACTTATCAATGAAAGGAATCTGCCCCGATAATGCAAGGGTATGCAATGCTGCCCATTTATTCTGTATCAGAAAAGATATGGATGAAACACATTGTAAGACCTCCAAAAAATAAAAACGCTGTCACAAGCTCTCACAAGAAAACCAGAAAACGCTTAGCCAACATATACAGTTTCAAGAAATACTCAACTGTTGACAGTTTACTAAGATCAGGAGACACATTTTGTTGTAATATTGCTTTTTCCTGTGGTTCTAAAATAAGTTCAACTCCTAAAACAATAGAAGAGAACAAATTGTGTGAGGATATCACTTATCTAATATTATGTGTAAATAATTCTCTGGTACATGAAATGCAAACTGCACATGAGAAACCAAACCACAATATCAAAGAAAGCAGGATAGCAGTTACCGCGCTCAACAAAAGATAGAATGCTAGTTAGTAAAATATAAATGCTGAACTATGTTCTACTCGTAAATGAATGATTATAATTAAGTGTTTGCAAAACCAAGAAAATTTTCGTCCTAGTTATAAAATGAACCTATCTTTTCTTTATTTGTGTAACAGATGGACCAAGAAGATTTGATTTCACAAATAACTATATCCAGGAAAATTTGTTGATAAAAATCAAGATTTGTTTATGTATTGACTGAAGAAATTAATCGAATCAAAATGATGGGTACTTTTTAAAGAGATAGGTAATATATTGAGTTAGAAGATGAGGTAATACATTGTTCAAATACATAAAAGACACTCTGAATGGCCCAACAGATTGTCACGCTTATGCTTCAAACAAATTGTGCTGCCTGGCCACATCACAAATGAAACCCACAAGCTTTGCCAGTTTGCAAGAAGCCAAATAATTTAATCGTTTAGTCAAAAACTACCATATAAACAGAAATCCAAAGGAAATGCAAACATTTATAGACTTCAATGAAAGCCTCACCCAATTCAAAACTATTATCTACACCAATTTGCAAAATAAGATACCAAATCCAGATATAAATTACTAATAAACTTCTAGGTCCATCCAATGACATCAATATTCAAATCACATATTAACTAAAAGGAAGGGCGTCATCACCTCCTGTTTCAAACAAATAGCGTTGCCAGGCAACATCACACATCAGACTTATAAGCATAGCAGTTCCCAAGCAAACCAAATAACTTCATGCTTGTTTAGTCAAAAACTACCATTTAAACCGAATACCAAAGGAAATGCGAACATTCATAAACTTCAACAGTTTCCTCTCCCTACTCGGCAATCTAGGCCAATTTGCAAAACAAGCTACCAAATCCAGCTATCAATCTCTAGCAAAACCAATAAGTTCATCTAATGGCATGTATTCACATCACCACATCATAACATAGTTTTCATCAATCCAAGTGCCAAACCATATTCACCAACCAATTCAACATGAAATCACCATAATCACATACTCCTCTAGCTAAAAAGACCTTTTTTAAGAAAAAAAAAGAAAAAGTCAAACCAAACTAATAAATATTCACATCACCACATCTTAACATTTAAGCACCAAACCATAGTTTCCAGCAATCCAGGTGCCAAACCACATTCACCAACCGATTCAATTCCGAATCACCATAATAGCATAATCCTCTAGCCAAAAGCACATATTGTTTTTGAAAGAAAAAGTCATACCAAGCTATGAATCTCTAGCAAACTAACAAGTCCATCGAACGACATAAATATTCACATAACCACATCTTACAAAATTACAAAAAAAGGCCATAGTTTTCAGCAATTCCAGTGCTAAACAATACTCAGCAATCAACTCAAGATCAAATCACCCAAATTACATACTCCTCTGGCTAAACCAACATTAAAAAAAAAAATCATACCTGCCACAAATTCGTCATACGCAGCATCCACCCTTTCCGAGCCACTAACAGAAGCAACCACCTCCGCACCTCCAACCTCAAGCTCACTCCCAGAGCTCCACCCAGCCCCTACCTCACCATCCTCCTCCTCATCATACTCGCTGCCGGAACCATCATCCGGCTCCTCCCAGACAGCTTCATGGGCACTCGCAGAAACCCGTGGGGAGGCCACTTTCACGGACCCCCTCACACGAGCAGTAAGAAGAAAGCAGGCAGAGCTAGAACAGTAGCGGTGCATGGCCCTTGTAGGGGGTGGTTGGAGCACGATGGGAGAGGCCATGGGAGGAGTGAGGTGGAGAAGGTTGGGGGAGAAGGGGCGATGGAGTGCAGGTGTAGAAGCTATCATCATCTTCTCTAGTCCTCCTTGTTCTCAATCTGCCAAGATTTGAGAGAAGATGGTGCAATGGATTTCAACCAGGGTTTGCTTTTCTGCCATACTTTGGTTCGTTTTCCTCGAGTCCAGTTTAAGTCAAACATGGGAACATTTGAGCATTATCAAATGTATAAAATTAATTATAAAAATTTAAATAATTTAATTTCGATTTAATTATATGGCAAATAGGTTTTAGGGAAAAAAATTATTATATTACCATATAAAATTATCATTATAGTATAATTATATTTATTATTTTTGTATTATATATAAATATCTATATAAAAAAGTAAACTATTGTATCCAACTTAAATTATTGAACTTTGAAACGATTCGAACCGAACAAAGGTGTGCTCGTACTCATATACATTTAATTTGGCTTGAGATTTAACTCAAATAAAATCCAATCGAAGATTGAGTAAAATCGAGTTCAATTGAACTATTAACACTCCAAGAGTTAAAAATTACCTTTGGTGGCCGGAGTTAGAATACTTACAACTCAATTAAATTCGAATTCATATAATCTTCAAATCAAGTGAGTACAAGTATATGTTAAGTTCGATTTTGTAGGCATGTCTAATAATAATTAGAGACGAAGGTATTTAATATTCACAAATCCTATCAGATTCGATTATATTCAACTAGAATTCATTTGAATCAAAGATGTATTTAGACTGCTAAGATTTATAAGGCAAGATGTTGTACCATGCACAACTTATACTTCAGATAAAATTTAATTTTATATATAAATTTTTGTTGAATAATAAATATGCTATAATAATATAATATCTTAGATATAGATTGTCATTGACTTAAAAGATAATCAGAATTGAATGAGAAGATAAAGTGTAATAATTTAATTTATTTTTTTTGTATTTTAATGGATTAAGTCTCCTCCTTTTAATCACAAGCCAATATTACATTTTCCTTTTGTTAATAAGGGTGATATATATATATATATATATATATATATATCTGAAAATAATATTTAGATCAAATACAAATTTATGGTAATTTGATTTATATTTAATTTGAAGGTGTAATGATGATGGGGAAAAAATGTATTTTTAGCTATTAAAATAATAATTTTTAAAATTTGTTATTTTATATTAAAATTATTATTATTTTTATTTTCACCGGATAGGATCAAATATGGACCAAATATGATTGGATATGGCTAATATGGTAAATAAAAAGTATACAATACTCAGATTTGAACCATAAACGAATAATATTTTGTCATATCTAGACCTAACTCATTTCCGATAGTAATGAAGTTTTTGCACAAACTCGACACAAATTTTTATGTGAAGATCTTTTAAAACTAATTTTTTTCCTTAAATTATATGGAAGAAAGATAAGGTTCGAGTTAGCTTGAGTCATTTGAACTAGGAATTTCTACTACTAATTAAATTCCCGAGCCATTGCCAAAGATGTCAAGAGATCGAGTTGGTCTAAGGTTTCAGGTACTGGTTTGAATGCTCTTGACATTTTTCTTCTTCCATTTACTTTTTCTTTTCCTCATGATTCCTCAAAAAACTTAGTGCTATTTACTATGACATTTTATTCTTCTAAAGTAGTTTATATAAATGAAAGCTCTTATACCAAATTTTGTTCATTTTTTATTTATTTATTTTGCATTTCAAAGAAGCTATGAATTTATGAGAAAATAATTCTTCCCAAAGCTCTCTGCAACCTCAGCATTTCCATATTTGAGATATATACTACATAAAATACATCCATGAATGGGTAACCATTCCATTAGTAACTACTTATTTTTATTCTTAATGCGCACTCAAATCTTGAGTCATGTAGTTTATTGAACATCTAGGATAATATTGCACCCAACAATTGTATTCTCTAGATTGCTTATACTAAAATTTCCTTATTGAAAATCCAACTAAAGGGAACCAATATTTCGGCATTCTTCTTGCCACGCTCTCGAGCCCTCTCTTCCACCGTCCTCATCCTCGAAGCCAAACCACAAACATAATCTTGAGCTCTTCTTCCTTCTCCTGATAACCCATCTCTGATTTGATCAACTTTCCACACCCCCACCAAGAACTCCACAATGTCAACATAGTCCTTGGCTGTGTAAACTCCAATTCTCTGTGCAACACTTGCGTAATTGTCGAAGAGATTCGGGTCTTTCCCGTCGGTCATGAATAGACCAGGCATCGCGATCTTCTTCCTCATCATCTTCTCCAATTGCAGCATCATGTAGTCGGGATCGAGCTCGAAAAGCTTCTCCACAATCTTGGTGTATGCACCCTCATGGCGCTTCTCGTCTGCAGCTATGGTTCCACATATCTTGGCAAGGTTTATGTCACCATAGCCTTTGGCTAAGCGAGCTGTGTTTGCATGGGAAATGAAGGTGGCCCTCTCTTGGAAGGAAGTGTACACAAAGAACAAGTAAGGATTGTTTTCTGACCTCAAATCCTACAAAAATAATTCAATATGTAAAATTAGTTAGATGAGATTAATTAATCAGTATAATAATGCACTATATATTATGAAATACTCTTCTTTCCAATGGAGTATTGTATCATATTATATATACTTGGGAAAATGTTGGCAGGTTCCTCACCATTCAATTGTATCATAAAAAGTGAGATTAGTCTTGCTTTGTTTAAGGTAATTAACTAGCTTTTGGTTAGAGTAATTAACTTCTTCTTGAAACAACACCAAGAACAAACTGATTAATTTAATTAAAAACTCGGTTAAAATATCGTGGCTTTTAGAATCTATACTAAACTATAAACTGTTCATTGCTTCCTATATCAATTAGTTGCAAGTACATTATTAATTAACAATTAAATATGTAACAAATATTAATGAATAAGAGTTGCGTCTAGAAATTACTCAATTTACCCGTGCCAAACACTCATAAGCACAAAAAATAGCAAAAGCACCTTTGTCACTTCAATTTTTATTTTTTTTAAGGTTCTGTCAAGAAATTTGCACTAATACCCACAGGGGATTTTGTTGGTTTAATATCTTAATAATAATAACAACAACAACAACAACAACAACAATAAATTTGTACGATAACATGTAAACGGCAACTACCATAATTTAACTAGCTGACAAAACATGATGATGATATGATAATGATAATCATGGGGATAAAAATTGATTAATCAAATATTTAGCGATGAGAAAAAAAAATTAAGCTAGCTTACAATCCCATCACGAATGAGGTATTGGATGGTCTTCTCCACTTGTCTCATGTCAACCCTCCCACTCAAATATAGGTATTTGTTGAGCAGGTCACCATGTCTGTTCTCTTCTGAAGTCCAAGAACGAGACCAAACTGCCCATGCATCCATACTAAACCCTGTTTCATCTTCCACTCCATCGTTACCATTGATATACGTTTGATAGGAAGGTAGAGCTTCCTCTGTGATCATGTCACCAACTAAACACACATAGTACTCATCTGGGATCTCGGCAGCCCTCTCCCTTATTTCTTTGATTTGTTCGAAGAACTGCTCCGACCGAGGCTCCGGCAGGAAGTCCTGGGGCTGCCATGAATCCTCCACTGGCTTAAGGTATTTCAGTAGATTATTTTTCGCCCACCCGTCCATCGACTTGAATATCTCGATCTTCTCCGCCGGCATGGAGTGAGTTACCTGAGATTGAGATTGCTTCACCTGAGAATTCAACTTGTCGGCCGTAGTCATCGTCTTTGCAATATGTTTTCTGCAGTTTGAAATATATATAATATGTATTATCACATTTCTTCGTAGAAGGAGAATAAAAAATCGCTCTCTTGCAGAAATTGAAAAGTAGGAGATTTGATAAATCAAAATACAAAAAAAAAAATTGAATTGTTACAATTTACCTTCTCAATCAATTATAATTTATTTATAAGTTTAAAGCCAAATTATACTCTATCTCATTATTCAATTTATAAAAATTAGAGTCTACGACCCTCATCCAAAGAGTAATAGTTAATCTTGCCTACATGCTTAGACTATATATCACTATCAGGGGTAATGTGATAAATTAATTTGCAGATTTGTTTTCGGCATTTTTTTTTAAAAAAATGGCTTATATATCAAGATACTAAATCCTGACTCAAATCCGATTTGGATCGAATCAGCTTCAATTTTATGTGTTCCATTCGGATCAGCAACAATTAAAAAAAATAATCATATAGAAGCATTCAAAATCCAAAAAATTATAACTTCATGTTTTTGTTCTTTTGAACCAGCAAGAGATGAATAAACCCATTCAATATTACCTGACTTTATTTGTATGGCCGCTGACAGCCATTGTAATCTGAGAAGAACAAGGCATCGTCGACAAGGCCATTGTGGTATGATCAAGAAGAGATTGAGCTGCAAATGAAAATCCCATCCAACAATGCTTCGTTTGATCGAATACAATAGAAACCTTTATATTACACCGTTTGCACCATCCTTTTGTCAATATAAGTGAGTTATTGTCCGTTAATGTAGCAATTGCGTGATGAAGTCTCCCATTTAACTGATCATTCACATGAATCGCTATCAAACATTTTTTGCAACCACTTCAACCCCATTAACAAGCATTTTTACTTTTTAGAATTATTGGGTACTACAAGTTAAAGCAGTATTTAATACGCACATGCATTGTGCTTACCAAATTTATGAATTGCCCGTGAAAGAAAAGAAGCATGAATGGGAAGAAAGGCATGCGTAGCAATGAGAGAAGAAGGTCATTTACAGCAGAGAGCAAGCTGTTAAGAATTTGTACAAATATGTATTCAATTTAAAGATGATTGGTACATACGTCAAGTTTCATAATTGGTATGCACTTCTACACGGATATCTACAATAACTTGATGCATTGGGAAAGCCTTCCTCTCTCTGACCATGCAGGGCAAGCGAAGTACGTATGTGTAACATATAACCTTTTCAAGTATTTTGCACTCAAATAAGTATTTTGATTTGCTTGGGAGTCTAAAAAATTTTTAGTATCCAAAGTTTTGACCACCTTTTTCTTTTGAAGGAAGGCTGTCATAAATTAAGATATAAAGAGTATTTAATTTTAAATGTGTGGCTATGATCTTTAGGGCTGCTAATTGAGCGAGCCAGCTCGTGAGCATTTGACCTTTGGCTCTATTCGACTAAACTCGAAACTCGATATTTAAATGCTTAAACTCGAATCCTATGAGCTGAGCTTCAATAAGGCTGTATTCGACTCGACTCGACTCGGTTATAACTCGAATTCGACTCGAACTCGACTTGTAGTTCGACTCGAACTCGATTTGATAAAATAATATAATAATATAATTTTTATAATATATATATATAATATACTAATAAGTTTAATTATAACTAATTATATTTATTTATCTACAATAAACTAGTAAAAAATAAGATATTTGAGATGGTAGGCATTCAAGTCCTTTAACTTTTGAAGAAGGTTGTTGGTTCAAATCCCGTCAATTGCATATTTTTAATTGAGTTAGACTTTTAATCAAACTGGTTTTAAGTTTAAGTCAAGTCGAGCTCGAACACGTAAAAAAAACATCCGAATCAAACTCGAACATGTATATTCAAAACTCATTCGATCTCGAGTCGAGTTCGAATGAACTTCGAATTATTCAAGCCGAGCTCAAACACAAGTAAAGCTCGGCTTGCTCGATCATTTAGCACCCCTACAGATCTTGTAAAAAATTAGAGGATGCATGATGAAAGAGGAAGAAGTTGGGACACTGAAGAGTTTATGAAGAAAGAAGATATATGCATGATGAGGAGAGGAATAGATAAAGAGTTTATGCTTACGAGGAAAACTTCCAGCTACTTATTTTGCTTTAAAGTGCTTACTGACTTAACAAATTGAATTTAAATTTTATAATTATCAACCCCTGGAAAGTTTACATTATTACAAAAAAGCTTAGCCTGACAGGAAACTCTCAAGGATTTGGTCGGGCAGGGCTGGTTGTCGGCCAAATTTTGTTGCCCCTGGTTGGGCAAACCTTTTTTGTAATAATGTAAAACTGCAGCACGTATGCAACTTTCCATATGTGCACAGTTCTTATAAGAGCTTTTTACGTGGATTTTTTTATATATTATAAGGCGGAGCGAAAATTAGGTATAAGTAAAAAAAATAGAAGGAAATATGAATTGTATCATATACCCTTTACTTAAAAAATTAAAATAAACCCAATCAAAATTATAAAAAAATATATTTATTTATGCATGGGTGGCCGGCCGGTAAACACTCTTGGTCCAAGGGTGGAAGCATCTGGTTGACCTTGACCTAGGGATACTCTTAAGTGAAGGGCAAGCAGATCTAGCTACTTTCGGCCTAGGCCACCTTCAACTAAGGTTACCGGATCTAGTTGTCCTTGGATGAGGGGTAGCTAAGATTGGATTTGGTCGAGAGACACCAAGGGCAGCTCCCAGGCCTTGTGTAATTTTTTTTAATATAATTTTAGGTTGGGTTGTTTTATTTTTTAAATTTTATTATAAAACTAAAATAGTGACAATTTTATTATTATAATAAAAATTTTCATTTTCTGGTAATCAGAATTAATTCTCCTACCACCTAATAGTATTTAAAATAACTCTCCCTTCTTATAATAAACAGCTCTTTTCATAAGGTAAAGAACTTTCCATTGATTTTTACTACAGAGCACATAGGTGTGAGGTAATTGGCAACCCTGCCTCTCCCCCAAAGACGTGGACTATGTTTTTAAACTTGGCTGCTCTTTTATTTATTATACTCTAAATATGAAAAAAAAAAACTAGGTAAGATAACATGTCATGTGCAAACTATGGTAGAGATATATTTTTATAAAAGAATTTTTGTTGAATAATGAAATATATTATAATGATTTAATATCCTAAAGATACACTTCGATTTTAAAGATAGTTATTTTTTATTTATTTTTATTATATTTGGTTGGTTTAAATCTCCTACTTTTAATTGAGTGCAACTTTTTTTTTTGTTTATTTTTTATTAAATAAGTAATTAACAAGAAGAGTGGATAAAAAATTTAAAATTGAAGTACTGGTCAACCTAAGAAATAGAATGTGTGTGTGTATATATATATTATAAAATAATTTTGTAATATTCTTTCATTGTTGATGTCAAGATCAGACAAGGAGGAGGATTGACATAAAAAAGAGTCAATACTCTTACATTATTAAAATTTCATCATTTAGAATCACATTGAGCTTAGTTTAGAATATATTTCTCTAACACAATTTGAATAATAAACAGAGGGAGTAGGAAAAATGGTATGATATAAATATGTTTTCTACCCAAAATATATTATTGATTGCTTTCTTAGTGTCCCTACAATTTTTTTACAAATATGAGGAGGAAAAATTGGAGGAGATAAGGGTTCTCCGTGAATATGCTCTGATTTTGCCTCCCTCGTGAGAAAGGAGCAAATTAAAAACATATGAATAAGAAAATTGAACTAACTATCCATCATACACCATTTAGAATGGAATGTTTTTAAAAAACTTTACAAAAAGTATAATATATACCTTATCAAAGAATCTGGCATATTTTGTATTTGATGTCATTCTCAAAGTATTATCTTTAATAGTATCAGCTACTATTTTTATTAGTATGAGCTACTACTTGAATTAAGGATGAAATTTGAATCATGTCTCATTTTCCTAAAGTTTATGGATGGTTCTGAGAGGGGGAACAATAATTTTACTGTTCAAAGTTTGGCTACCAGGTTGAAAATTCAATAATGTGTTTTCTAAAATAGAAATGTGTTCGTATGGCTGAAAAATCTCTATATATATCTCAATTGATTCGTATCATTTCAACATAGAGAAGCAACCAACCAACTAAACTTTTTTCATTTTCTTCATTAAAAAATCTTTTAAGGTGTTTCTAAATGTTAATGTTTTATTTCTTTTGTAAGATATTACAAATAAAATATATTTTATACGTACTCTATCATTTTATAATCATTTATTCAATGGATCATCCTTTGTAGGCAATGGCTTCAAACTGTTTGTTTTAAAATGGTTGATCAACATGCAAAAGAATGTCACAAATGGGAAAATGGACGGCATATACTAAGTCAAGTAATCAAGGTAACTATTCTCTTTCCAGAGACTAAGAGCTCTATCATTTTTCAATTAAATCCAGTCTCGAGTGGGTGGAGAACTAAATCTCACATAATTTCCATAAACTAATTATGCAGCACAACAGTAACCAAATCGAAAACCACCCAGCTCTAAATTGAAATCTTTCTACAAAATGGCCAGTCCAAATTCAATCCAGAAGCCTTTTCAACTTATACTTCAATGTAAATAAGGAGGATCATCTCTAACTGAAGGGCAATAACTTACAATCCAAGATACATGGTTCTTCAACTCCATGTAGAAAAGATATTGAACTACAGTAAGCTTGTAACCAAGAAGTCACCTCTCTTTCTGCTGGAAGCTCAATATCGAATAAAAAATTCTCTCCTGAACCTGCAACCCAGTTATATGACAACTTATAGAGTAGTCTCATAAAAACAAAAAAAAAATGTTTAGAGAGGAAATCAAGCTTCTATAAATCAATTTGAGCAAGCACAAAGATCACACAATGTCCAACGTAAATGTGCTCCAATTTTAAGAAAATTCAGTGGTAGTCAGAGGCATGAAAAACCAAGTTTTAAACTGATGTGTCCACGAAAACTAGTCCTAATAAGAAGCTCAATCCAGGTTGTTTTTTAAATCAAAGATTATCAAAGATAATTCAGGGACGATAAAACTCAAACCTTCCCTCTACAATTTCCATTTATGAAAAAAATGTCGTTGTTAATTAACCCGTTTCGGCAGTAATCTAATTCCGACCCGGACCAAACCTGTGATTGGATCTCAGGCAGACCGTCATCCGGATCCTCTTCCAACCTAAAAATGCTTTGGTGACGGCAAGCTTAGGGCGGGAGCGGACAGGCGCATGAGGCCGGGCACACCCAGTCGACTGTGTCCGGACCAGAGGTCGTCCGGAGAAGCGGTCGCGACCATGAGTGGGAGCCGGTTGGGAGGTACAAGGCGAGTTCCATGGTTTCATCATTGTTTAGTGACGGGGATCAGTGAATCTAATCCAAATCCGAATGTATAATATATTCAAAAATATTTAAATTAGATCATGATATTTGATAAAATTATATTTTACAATAAAATAAAAAATAGTTTTATTTATTTTTCTTTATTTTTATATTAAAATTTATATTATTTTCGATTAAATTCGAATCATATTCGAGTTTTGTGGATTTAAATTAAATAAAAATATAATAAATAAAATAAATATAATTTTAAATTTTGGTTTTTAATTTTTAAATTCAAATTGGACTTAAACATAATCATATACAAGCCAAACTCATCCCTATTTATATTTAACAAGTTTACGTTTTCAAACTACTCGTTCAATAAATTTATCATATACAAGAACCATTTATCATTTTAGATTTTTTTTAACCAAATTTATAAGATTATAATTTTCTTTTATCGTCAATTAAAATACTAATATATAGATATATTTTCACCACTTTATATATCATAAACCTACTATATTAAAAAAATTGAAAATTATGATTATATAAAATAATTTCTTACTAACAAATTATACGATATTCCAAACATTCAAAATATAATAAATTAGTGTTAGAACTTAGAAGAAGTAAATAATATTTACATTAAGTAATCTCGTCAAATCGAGACTTCGACCGTTAAAAGTTTCAACATAAGAGGTGAGATAGAGCTGAGTTTTATAATTACATGTACCGAATAACCATCAATTAAATCGGTCAAACCGTTGTGCTACCGGTTATATTAAAAATTGACTGGGTTAAATTATTCCACTTTTTTACCCTGTGTAAGTTTTTTTTACTATTTTTTTTACGCAATTCAAACTGGCTAGTAAATTGAACGTTTACAGCTTCCTAGTTATCGACTGAGAAAATTCTTCTCTGCTCATCTCATGCATACGGAAAAATATCCTTCTTGAAGCAGTCATAACCACCTACATACCCAATCCTAGCGATAGAATTACAAGGCACCATTTTCCCCAACTAGAAGATATTTGGCAGTCATTTTTAGACACGTAAATACGAACTCGTGTTTGAGTAGTTCTAATAATATTCTAATTTTTAAATTTAGTGAATGCCACCTACGTTTTTAATTTACTTATCTGTTGGGTATACGTGGGTTCGCGCTTATACCATGCCCAAACCATGAATTACTCCTCGTTGTTATACTCAGGTCTAAAAGTATCAGAGGTATTTAACACAATTGCCATTACAAACACTTGCTCTGGGCGTCAGAACAGGACGATAGCAGGTTCAACATACTACAAAGCGGCCATAATACTTCATTACAACCTCACAACATACTCTCATCATCACACAAACAAAACACTTCTCATAGCACTTGCTTAATTAGCTAGGACTTCTCTCAAACAGTGCACAAATTTCACAAGCACAGTGAACCATGGGGGAACCATTTCAAGGGCACTTGGTCTGGTTTCGGTGTGTGGTCATGTCTGTGTAGCAACTCCCACACATGTCTCGGTTGCCGAACGTGCCCGGCGGCACACATTTGCACCGGAAACAGCACGTCCCACAGGCCCGGTTGCACCGATTGGGCCTCGAGTGCTCGCTACACCTCACCGAGCACAAGCTGGCACAATCTGAGACGGTAACAGGAAGAGAAATATTTCAACGCAAAATGAGCGAACAACACTGCCTATATATCAAGTTGGGTACCATACCAATTTCTGTCATAAGCCTTCTGTTTGTCCCTCTGATCAAGCCACCCACCTAGGAAAACTCAGATGTTATATTATTTGTGTAATCCAAAGATGGGAAATACATGATGTAGTAAATATAAGAACCTGATCACCAGTAGTGGCATGCTGATCTCCATCTCCAAGCGAAGGTCGCTGCGTTCAAGACCAGATCAAATCAAAGGTTAGGCCAATGTTTATATACAGGTAGATGCATACATGTGATAGAATAGAACCCATGTTGTGTGACTACCAGGGGAAGCAAGAGGAACAAAAGAGCAGAGAGAAGTAGCAGCCGAGCCTCCATAGAAGACAGCCAATGATGGTCTCTTTTGAACGTTTTCATGTCCCATAGTGTGCATTTTATAGCCTTTTGCGGACTTACCATGCCCATCCTTTTCCAATATATTTTCCACAGTTGTTAAACAATACAAAGTTAAAGTTTTGGGATGATATTTCGGGCTCATTGAGGAATGGGTAGACACTAGACAAGATGTGTAGGCAGAAAGGGAGGGAATGGGTGAGGGAGCAGAGAAATGTGGAACACAGCTAAGCAAATGCTTGCATCTGTTGTCCTTTGTCTGCAGGCCGTCCTTGCTTGCCTCATCCCAATGAGCAAGGATGAAAGGAGTAAGGAAGTGGTAGACAGGCGGCTTCATCTTCTAGTGAAGCCGAGGAGTTGTGCACTGCGTTGCATTAGTTTTTACAGTAATCAACAGCTGTCTTTTGCAAGAAAAGAATTAAATGTTGCAGTGAATTCGCTTTTAATTTCGGAAAACAATTGAATGTTTTGCTGAAGGCGGCCATTGATAATGAATTTTCCATAAAATAAGGGAAAGCGGTCATGAAAGGAAAAAAAATGGTAGCCGAATATATTTTTATATAAGTTCAAATAAATATAAGTCATTAAATTATAAGAAAAGTTAGACGAGGAGGATAATTTTGTTCAATTTTAAAAAATAATAATCATATGTCTTTGTGTAGCTGTTTTGGGTATTTTACACTAGCTGATAATGTAATACTAAACAGCTTCAAGACGAACTGATGAAGAAGACGTGATAATAAATTCCAATTACTCCGAGTTATATGACTAGACCTTGTCCGAGTTTCATGCCTCCAAAAAGATATTTGTTATATTAACATTATAATATTTAAGTTCTATTTTGTGATAAAAAATATCAATATAAAATAATTTGAGCTGTAATAAGCACTTATAGTCAATAATGTTGTTAAAAGACCCGATCAGTAAGTAACATTTTAACGTGAATTTCGAAGGCGATATTATTATCCATGCATATTTTGAAGATGATTTAATTTTAAATCAAATAAAGGTCTTACAATTGATTATTTTCTAAATAAATCAAGTTAATAAACAAGATGGGCCACCATGAACTCTGGTATCAAGCTATAATGAGGCCAGCATCAATATTTTATTAGGTCGATTACATATATCCATACATGGGAAAATAATGAACAATTAGATTATATACTCGGTAATAAACAGTTTTATGATTAAAATTTTACACGACCACGGAAGACATTAACTTTAATAGCTGGTAATTTTTCTTCCAATGAATTGGATCTTACAACCTTATTTAAACTAGCACTCAGATGAGTTTTGCAGAAGCTAAGCCGAGCTGTGCTGTGAAGTGCAGGGCTGGAATTGTGGAGGTCATGTTGATGGTCATGGTGGGGTGTTGAGCCTCAAACGTCACTTCCACTTCTATCGAGATTGCATTCAGGCCAGAAACAACTGGGCACCAACAAAAAAAAGTGAGGCTGCTGGGATTTCAATATGAGGTGAGAGCTAGCCCACCTGAGCTGGCCTTCTGATTTGTTGGGTAATATTCACTATCATGTATCAAGGAGTATCGCTCGCCCTTGCATGCCTCAATCACACATGAAGATTAAATTTATTTAATCGGGAATGATAAACTAATACAAAATTGTTTGTCTCAATGAACTTCTAATCTAAATAAAATCACAAAAATGGGTAGTTATTCAATTCCATAGGTTAAACCAGACAGTCAGAGTTACACACATATATTCGTATTAATTCGGACACACATTTGTAAAAAATGAGGAGATATCTATGAATATTAATATCTTTTGGCTGATAATTTTTCATTAGAAGGTTGTTATTTTTAAGAGAAGTGTGACCTTTAGCTAATAAATAAAAGTTAAATAATAATTTCTAACAACTTACAAGATAAAAATCAATCTTGTTTTGCAAATTGATTAAAATGCATATACCTGCTGGAGATATCTATTTTGAGGAGATATCTATGAAAACTTCACGTGTCAACTATCCCACTATTTTGATATTACATATAAATAAATATAATTAGTTATAATTCAATTTATTAGTATATATATATATATATATAAAGATTATCTTAATTGGATGCAGGTAATATTTTTATTTTAAATGTTAATTTGGATTGTTTGATTACAAGGACGACCTAAATTTAATAAAAAATAAAATACTCTTACCACCACTCTGATTTAATACGTAGTTAATAATAATATTTATTTATGATTTTAAATATATTTTGAGTAGATAAATAATATTATGTATATTATTATATTATTTTATCGAACCGAGTTATAAGCTAATTTTGAGTCGAATCAAGTCGAACACTGCCTTGTTCAAATTCTGCTCGTATAATTTAAATTCGAGTTCAAAAATTTAAATATCGAGTTTCGAGTCTAGTTAAACTGAGCCATTAAATACTCAGCTGTTTGGCTCGCCCAATTAAGGGTAGTAGAGATTGGAAACTTCCAAGCTATAATCGAGATTGGAAACTTCCAAGCTATATTCATATGAACAAGTGAAGTGATCCATTTAATTCAACAACCTGCATTTTGTTACAATTCAAGTTTCCGAAAGTGCCATAATCTTTGCGCTTTTGTTACTTGATTCTCCCCTTCATTTTTTAACATGCAACTTGAGTTTAAAACATAATATCAAAGCTTAAAACATACACCCCAATCAAATAAATAGGTTGAGTTGTGATTCACCAAAAATACATGTCTGTAATTTATAACCACTTCCATTTCCAGTTTCATCCCCTCAGATCATTCGAGAGGCGACCAAAGAAAAAGCTTTTGCTAGAGATTCGTGATGAAAGGTAAGAAGAGTTTTTATTCACCCTTTCGTAACTCGTCATTGAGATTGCAAGATTTACAATCATCCATCAAAAACTTGCATAAAAAACATCAATTAGAATTCAACGACCACACCCGCCAGCTTACGAATGAGAAGCACAGAATACAGAGCTCAAAAGGTATAAGAAGAGCATAGAAACAGAGAGGTGTTACTTACAAGGTGGCTTCCAAGAAATTCAGTTCATGAATATCCAAAGTCAAAATCAAGAAAAGTAAAACCTATACAAACAAAACCAAAAACTATCTTAATAATCACCATCACATATACCCCTTCAAAGTAGACCCAAAAAAAAAACAATCATCTAAAAACTATGAAAAACGTTTTCCCCCACATAATAAAAATCTAATTACACCAAATTTAAAAAAAACAACAGCAAGGATTAAAGTAAAAGAAGATAAAATCAGAACTCCGACGAGTTGGCGCCGGAAAGTTTATCACCGGCTAACCGCCGACGAAACACCACCATCGATTCCGACGCCTCTTCCCCACTCCAATCCGGGTCCTCCTCTTCCTCCCCCAACCCAACGAAACCCTCCTCGCTCCTCCTCTCCCTCAGCATTCTAAGCATCCGCACCGACTTCTCCCGAGCCCGTTCGCCGCCCGTACGCGCCACCTCCTTCAACACCTCCACCGCGCCGGCGGCCTTAGCCGACCCCCGGAACCTCATCCCGCTCTGGCTCAGCGCATACAACACCGACACGCACCCTTCCTTCTCCGGCGCTCCAGGCCCGGCCTCGCGGAGAGCTCGGACCATGCACTCGACCCCATGCGCGTCCAGCAACGCCGCGCGGCCCTCGGCGCCGGCGGCCACGTTGCACAAAATAATAAGCACTCTGTTAGCCAGCCCAATGCTCCCACTCGTCGCGAGAGCGAGAAGAGTGGGGATCGCTCCCAGCTTCACCAGCTTGGAGCGGTTGGCCTGGGCGAGGGAGAGGTGGTAGAGGGCGAGGGCGGCGTCTTCCCGGGTGCGGCAGGACTCCGACCTCGCCACGAGGTGGAGGAGAGGAGGGAGGGCGCCGAGGACGCCGATCGCCGTCTTGTTCTCGTCGTCGAGGGCGAGGCTAAAGATTGCCCCGGCGGCGTGTTCTTGGCCCTCCGGGGACCCGCCCTTGAGCGCGTCGACGAGCGCCGGCACCGCCCCGGCGCGCACGATCCGCACCTTGTTCTGCTTCTCTAATGATAGGTTGACGAGTGCCGCCGCCGCGTTCACCTGAATCGCGGTGTACCTCGACACCAGCAGCGGCCGCAGCGCCGATAGCATCCTGCTCGTGCACAAAACGATCCGCATCTCCGGGCTTGTCTTTGTAATCCTCCTTAAAACTATCAAACCTTCCTCTTGCCCCGACTCTTGCTGGCTGTTTAATTTTGCGAATATCTCGTCTTCGTCGTTGCCGGCGGCTTCGGTGGTGGTTGGCGGCGGTGGGAGGGAATCGGAGGAGGAAGAGGAGAAGCAAGAGGGCTTCGTCGTCAACGGCAGAGGCGTACCCGGTGCCGGCGAACCGCCGGAGGAGGTGGTGGAAAGGTAGAGCGGCTCCGGGCGGCGGTTCACCTCCGTCGCGGCGTAGAAGGACTTGACCTGGGGGTGATCCGCCATGCCCTTCAACAACTCCTTCTCCGAGCTCTCGCCCCTCAAAGGCATCGACTTTTCGCTCTCAGCGCCGCCGCCGCCGACGTCGCTATCTCCCGCCGACGATTGAGATTTGTGCTCGGGGGCGGCGCCGCTCGACTCGACGAGCTTGCGGACGGCGTCCTTGGCGGCGTCGAGGGAGAGCGGGGCGGGGCGGTCGAGGCCGTTGGCTTCGCACCAGCCGGAAATGGCGGACTTGAGGCCGAGGTTGGGGATGAGGGAGGAGATGTCCGGGCGGGCGCCGTCGGGGAGACGGGGGAGGTAGCCGAGCTCGCGGCACGCCTGGACGGAGCAGCGCTCGAAGCTCTGGCCGGAGGGGACGATGACGGGATCGGCCATGAGGACGCCG
>JAVDBV010059744.1:0-17898 GCA_032619315.1 Piper longum
AGTATTTACTTTCTTACATTTATTTATATTTGTTGTGTTTTTATAAATAATTGACAATGTTTTCCATTCTCATGACACCAAGAGGGTTACTTCGATCTATTTTATGGATCGAGTCTCACTGACTAATAATATTAAACATGTCTCGACTCGATCGTAACATTTCTGATTCGGTTCTTAAGTGAACCGAAATCGGGGTGTTACACACAACCTTCCTCTATATTTGATTACACCGTTAGAATCTGCCACAATGTCGGGTGTTTTGTCCAACATTTCATTCAGCTCCTCATCTTCCATTTGTGCTAGCTTAACTCGGTCCACCAATTCATTAGAGATAACCAGGTTCGCCAGTAGTTTATTCCCTAATCCTTCTTGTTGATTTTAGACTTTAATTTAGAGTTTATTCCCTTATCCTTCTTGTTGATTTTAGACTTTAGTTTCCATGATTAACAAATTATGATATATGTATGCATGAAAACTTAGATAAAGAAAAGAGGAAAATACCTGAGAAAAGGACGAAACCGGCGTATGTGTGAGGAAGAAATATGAAGATGACATTCTCCCCTTTCCCCTTATATAATGTAATGAAATGATGGCTAGGGTATGTGAAAACATACGTCGCCCGTATTTCACTTAATCGGGTAACCGGGTAATCGGCATGGTTCACTTAACTCGTTTAAACGGTTAGATGGTATGATATTCATGACCGATTAAATAATAATTAACCAGTTAAAAATACTTTTCACTTGACTAGGTAATTCACACTTAATCGGTTAATGATAAATAATTTAAATGGGAAAAAAAAAATTTCCCACATTTGATCCCACCGCGTCGAACGTTATTATTATTATTATTATTATTTTTTGCCGGGTCTTCACATTAATGGCCTAATATTGGAGGGATCCGATAATACACTTATGAAGCAGTCTTACATCTAAAACATGATTAAACTTGACACACAAGGAGTCAAACATAGATCAAGCAAAAGGAGAGTCCTACAGATCTATGGTCTAAGCTTCAAGCGTGTTTATACATCTACGCTGAGTTCAGACTCCGAAACCTACATCGGAACCCACCACTAAATAAAATACTCATGTCTCTATATGATGCCTATTCATGGTGTCTGCTCCCAATATCAATACATCCTAACAAACAATGCTAAATAAACCTACAACTAATCATCAAGCACATTAATCGAGACATAATAAAAGAAATAAGTAATAAATGGATAATAAATAAATAAATAAATACACTATAAATAAATAGATAAATATTAAATACATAAAAATAATAATACTCAAATCATAAAAGAAAAATATAATTATACTATATAAATACGCGACCAAGCATGAATAAATATCACATATGCTCGTGTTTAATCGTGCTAGTAAATATATAAATGTTTAAATAGTTAAAAACATAATTGTTTTACAAATATATATATGTATATATATATAATCTTAATTAATCATGAATAATAATAATAATATCATTTTTATTCAATAAGGAATACATAATTAAATACAAATAAATAATAACATACACATAAAAACAAACAAATAAATAAATAAATAAAATAAAATATACAATTTAGTAAACATAATCAAACTTATATTCATAAGTAAATATAATATAAATAATAACAAATAATCATGTAGGCATCCATCATACATGATAAATTTATAAATAAAAAGAAATAAACAATAATGAAGAAAAAATGAATATAGAAATAAATAAAAATACTCATAACATTAAAATATGCTAAATGATGTGAATATGCATCTAAACTAATGTAGGGGTTCTCGAATTACCTAAAATGACCGACAACGGCTGAAAATGAGCTAAACCAGGCTGAACCGAACTGAATTACACCGAGTCAAATTGGCTGAATCAACCCCATCTCGTTTAACTAGAAAAATAGGCTAGGTTGATTTGGCAGGCATGACTAGCTGGCAGACTTGATATGGATTGGCAGCTAGTGGACAAGATCAGGCAGGTGAACGCGGACTTGACGCAACAGACGCGCACGACGCGAGCAAATGAGCTGGGCGTGGTTTCGCTATTCGAGTTGTGTTAGTCTTATGGACAGCATGTGGAGTTGAGACCAGCAATGAATTATGATCGATGAGGGTCAAGTGTACTTGAATATATTATAATAATATTGGAAAGATGGTGAGAAATGAGTTATCAAAATATATGAAAGTATGAAGTATATTATTTTATACATTTGATCGTTGAAATAATGTTAGGCTAAATAACACATTAGGACGCGTTATAGGGCAGTTGGGTGGGTTATTAGTTATAAAGCATGTCATTATGATGTTGTGGTATTTATTTTATTTTATGGGGTTCCCAATTTTATGGAATTTTATCAGGATTTACTACGACTTCATTATTATTCTTCACTCGAGTGGGGGACGAGTCATGTCTTAATTACGATATTGCCACCAAGCCCTTATCTTTTCCCTCGAAGTCTTTATCCCAAACCCTAATCTCTGCCCCGTTTGCTTGTCACTGTCGCTGCCCTGCCACCGATCGTCGCCATGCTGGCCCGACCAACCCCGACCACTATCTGGCAGCCGCAATGCCAGAATCACCCACGGTTTCCATCGCCACTTCCATTGACGATCTGCTGCCGTTCACATCACTTTGTTGCTGCCGTGACGCAGATGCTCCTCCCATCTATCTACCTGACATTTCCCCTTGTTTAGCACCGCCGCCGAGGCTGGTTGTGGGCTCGATTGGATTGACCGACCGCCCCGGCAGAACTCAATGCCACCACTGGCGGTCATCACCATTGCGGCCACCGTTGCTGTCACTATTATTGGGTCAAACTAGCCAAGCCGGTACCGACCGTTACCCCTGATTGCCCCGCCGGAATAGTCGCCGAATAAGTACTGGGACAGTCACCGAGACCCACTAAAAATTTGGATTTTTTGGAATTGGTCGGATCTTCCTCTAAACGCATCCAGTCGAACCTGATCGAACATCATGCGCCAACGATCGCCGAATTCGATCTCCGAGATGCGCGATGAAACCCGAGCCGTTAGCGATTACCTATGACGAGAGGTATAATTACCTCTTATTTAATTATTTAAAATTGATGATTGTTAGCACAACATGCTAGGATTGATTGTTGATAAAATGAATGCTTGATTTTGAATGAAATAATGAGCATGATTTGATTGATAATGGATGAATGCTAATGATCTAATTAGGCAAATTAAATCTGAGCATGCTAATTGGCAGCAACGTAATTTAGAATGACATATAAAATTGGTATGAATAGGATGAGTCAGAATTATTTTTTACAATAATGATCATTGATGGTTCGATTGATGATGATTGCATTGTGAGCGTGATAATTATGATGAGTTTGATGCATCATTTATTTAGCGGGTGTTAGCTTCTAGATTTGATGTATAGGTACGAAGTAGAAGCTCGCCACATAGGCATGATGACACACTTGAAGCTTTTACAAATTCTGTTTAGGACTCGTTTCTGTTTTACACTATCTTCTATTGTATGTTTGATTTATCACTTGTAGGACATGTTAAGTGGCGTTTTATCGGATCACACTTAACCTGGGTCCTTTTAACGAACTGGTTTCTGAGATTAATAACCATCATGAGATCCCTTGAGTATGTATTCAAAATCAAGATCCACCACAAGTTGTCTTCAGGTCTATTTTATTAAATTCCCTACCCAGGAGTATGTATATGTAGATTTAGCATTTTCAGTAAGAGATGGGATGAGGGAAATTTGACCACCATGCTACGTGAACGGGTACGTGCCAGTTGATAGTGGGTTTGGAACTAGCGATAGTGATTTTTTAAGGATCTCTCGATTGGATACCTCAGCCTGACCGTTAGTTTGTGGATGGTAAGCGGTAGCAACCTTATGTTTCACTCTGTACATAGCCAATAAAGCTTCAAACTGCCTACTGTAAAAGTGAGACCCTCCATCACTAATGATTGCTCGAGGTATACCAAATCTTGTAAAGATATTCTTCTTCAAAAACTAAACCACCACCTTGGCATCATTTGAAGGTAAAGCCACTGCTTCAACCCATTTAGAAACATAATCTACAGCTAAAAGAATATAAGTGTTAGAGTTTGATGGAGGGAATGGACCTATGAAATCTATACCTCATACATCAAATTATTCCAATTCAATAATAGAGTTAAGAGGCATTTCGTTTTTCCTTGACAAATTTCCAGCCCTTTGACAACGATCACATCTCTCAATAAAACGTCCTGCATCTTTAAAAAAAGTAGGCCAAAATAATCTCAATTGGAGAACTTTCATTAGTGTCCTAGTACTTCTAAAGTGCCCGCCATAATCTATTGAGTGACAAAGTTGAAGTATGGATTCCATTTCATCTTCTGGTATACATCTTCTTATCATCCCATCAACACATTTCTTGAAGAGAAGAGGGTCATCCCAAAAATATGACTTAGCCTCATGAAGAATTGTTTCTTTTGTTGAAAGTTTAAGTCCGGTGGCATTTTCCCACTCCAAGTAATTTGCTAAATCAGCAAACCATGGGACAACAACACTTTCAATGGCAAATATATTTTCATCAGGGGAAATCTCATTCACGGGTGGATAATCCCTAACGTTGTGCGGTTGGCTCAACTGAGAAACATGGTATGCTACAACATTCTCACTTCATTTCTTATCTTTAATCTTCACATCAAATTCTTGTAATAAAAGAACTCAACGAATTAGCCTAGGTTTGGAATCTTTCTTAGACAAAGGGTATTTTAGAGCAGCATGATAAGTATACATAATAACCTTTTAACTTAGCAAATATGACCTAAAGTTATCAACAACATGCACTATTGCTAATAATTCTTTTTCAGTTGTAGTATAATTATGTTGTGTATCATTTAATGTCTTACTAATGTAGTACATAACATAAGAAAACCTACCCTTCCTTTGGCCTAAAACAGCACCTATTGCATGGTCACTGGTAGCACATATTTATTCAAAAGGTTGTGACCAATCCTGTGCAACCACAATGGGAGCTGAAATCATTTTTTTTTTCAAAGTCTAAAAAGCTTTCAAAATCATCAAAATAAAAAATTGCATCTTTTCTAGTAAAGCACATAAAGGTTTTGAGATTTGGGAAAAATCCTTTATAAACTATCTGTAGAATCCCGCATGTCCTAGAAAACCTCTAATTTCTTTTACCGACGTAGGAGGTGGGAGCTTCTCTATAGCTACAACTTTTTCCTTGCCTACTTCAAGTCCTTGGCATGAAAGTTTATGTCCCAAAACTATTCCTTCCTATACCATAAACTGGCATTTTTCCCAATTAAGAACAAGATTAGTGTATTGACAATGTTTAAGAATGCAAGATAAAATAGATAAGCAGTCATCAAAAATCTCTCCAAAAACAGTAAAGTCATCCATAAATATTTCTAGGTCATGCGCAATCATATTAGTAAATATGGCCGTCATACATCTTTAAAATGTAGCAGTAGCGTTACACAAGACAAAGGGCATTCGCCGAAAAGCAAAAGTGCCATAAAGACAACTGAACATCGTCTTCTCTTGATCCTCAAGTGCAATGGTAATCAGATTGTAACTTAAATATCCATCAAGAAAATAAAAGTAAGCATTCCCAGCTAATCTATCTAGCATTTGATCAATAAAAGGAAGAGGAAAGTGATTTTTTTGTAGCCTTGTTGAGTTTCCTATAGTCCACGCACACATGCCATCCCGTGATGGCTTTTGTAGAAATCAATTCATCTCTCTCATTCTTTAGCACAGTTATACCACCTTTCTTTGGTACACATTGTACTGGACTTACCCAAGTGCTATTAGCAATGGGATATATCACTCCGGCATCCAACCACTTAATAATTTCCTTCATGACTACTTCTTTCATGTTGGGGTTATGTCGTTGTTGGTGCTCTACAATTGGAGTGCATCCATCCACTAAGTTGATCCTATGCATACAGAAGGATAGATCAATGCCTTTTATGTCTGCTATAGTCCAAGCAATAGCTGACATGTGATCTTTTAGTATTCTAATTAGATTCTCTTCCTATAACATAGTTAGCTCTGAAGAAATAATAACAAGAAGAGTGTCATTAAGCCCTAAAAAAATATACTTGAGATGTTTTGATAGTTGTTTTAACTCCAAAGTAGGTGGTACTTCAGCTAATGACATCATTCTGTTAAATGGTAGATCTAAAGTTTCCACAACTTTGAATCTCGTGAGCAAGATTAGTTGTGAATCTAATATTTTAACCATATCTTCCACATCAATATCTTCTTCGCAAAGAGAATTTATGGTTTTATGTAACGAATCACTCAACTGATCCCCTTTGTACATTATTTTATCATATAGTTCAATTCTAGAATAATCATTTGTTGTATCCCGGGAATTCATAGATTTAAAAATGTTGTATGGGACATATTCGTTGTTTATCCTAAATGTAAGTTTTCCAGCTACCACATCGATCAGTGTTCACCCAGTTGCCAAGAAACCTCTCCCGACAATGAGAGGTATATCGTCATTCCTTCCTTCCATTTCAAGCACCACAAAAGCTGCAGGAAAGATAAACTTGTCAACCTTTATTAAAATATCTTCAATGATTCCTTTAGGATATACCAATGATCGGTCAGCCAACTGGAGTGTGATGTTGGTAGGAGCAATATCCTTAATTCCTAACCTTTTAGAAATAGAAAAAGGCATAAGATTAATAGTAGAACCTAAATCACATAAAGCATTATAATGAACATTTCCTCCAATTGAACATGGAATCACAAATTTTCCTAGGTCTTTTATCTTAGGAGGTAGTTTTCTTTGGAGGACAACACTACATTCTTCTATCATGGCCACAACTTCATTATCATCAACTCTCCTTTCCATTGCTAAAATATCCTTCAATTATTTTACATAATTAGGTATTTGTTCAAGTGCTTCAGTGAAAGGTATGTTAATTTGTAATTTCATAAAAATATGAAGAATTGTTTTTTAATATTTTTCATTAGCTTGTTTCCTCAATCTAGAAGGAAATGGAAGTTTTTTTTCTACCTCCTCTGTATGTACCTCATCTTTCTCTTTCACTTTGCTTCGAAGTAAGCTAACCAATGTATTGAGTTCATGTTCGTTGTTTAGCTTTTCATCTTTTTCCTTAACTTCATTGGGCTGAACTGGTTCTTATAACGTAATACCACTCCGGGTTGTTATAGCTTTGCAATGCTCTTGATCATCTTTCCTTGGTTGTTCTGGTTGGTTGGGGAGTACACCCTTGGGTTGCTCACTTAGTTCCTTGTTTAATTACAACAAAACTTATTGTATAAAGTGTTGTTGTTGTTATTGCTGATCATGCATAAATTGTTGTATAGTTTGTTCCATAGAATTGGACATTTGGATCAACTTCGATTGCTATGGAGGAAAAGGAAGTGAAGGAGGTCGAGAATGTTGTGATGGCAGTGGTGGATTATTGAGGACAACAGTCGATTGTGGAGAATTATTCCATGAAAAGCTGTGGTTATTGTGCCAGTCCACATTGTAGGTATTGGGATAGGGATTGTTGTTCCTATTAAAGTTGCCTACGTAGTTAACTTGATCTGTTGTACATTGACATGTAGAATGTCCTTGTCCACACTATTCATACCTTGGCTCCACAACCTTAACCTGTCCCTTTATATTAAGACTTTGAAAATGATTAGTTAAAGAATTGGCCTGAGCAGATAAAGCAGTTTATTCATCTAATTTTAAAACTCCGGTAATCCTCCTTGGGTGCCTTTCTTGTATTTCATGATGGTTGCTAGGAAACATTAATTCCAGCAGTTGAAAAGCTTCATGTGGGTGCTTCCTAAGAAATGAGTCATTGGCCGCTACATCAACTATGTTCTTTGTTTGCCCCAAAAACCTGTTATAGATAGTTTGGAGTTGCATCCATCTTTTCATACCATGGTTGGGACACTTTTCAACAATTCTTTAAATATTTCTCAGGCTTCAAAGAGAGATACACCATCAAACTGCAAAAACGATAAAATTTTATTTAATCGAGCAGTTTTAGAAGGAGGAAAATATTTTAACAAAATTTTTCTGACAAATTCATCCCAAGTGGTAATTGCATCTAATGATGATACCCACTCTTTTGCACTTCCTATTAATGAGAATGAAAATAAATGAAGGGAGAGAACGTCATAGGAGACACCAGGTTGTTTATACATATCACAAACCAATAGGAAATCCACGATATGCCTATTAGGTTTTTCAGTAGGCCATCCACTAAATTGTCCTATAATTTGTAACATCTTAAATAAAACTAGTTTAAGCTTGAAGTGGTCGCATCCACCAGTGGTGCAATAATACTAGGTTGTAACCCTCTTGCAAGAGGTATAACCGAATCTTGGATTGCTCTATTGTCATCGTTGGCTACTACTATAATCGGTGGAAGTGGAGGCATTTGTTGTTGTTGTGGGTCCATAGCTTCTTCTTCTATTGCTTCTTGTGCTCTTCTTCCAATGGCACATAAATTTCTCAATGTCCTTTCAATCTCTAGATCACAAGAAAACAAGGGTGACCACACTAATCGATGCATAAACAAATGATAAGAAGGAAAAAGACAATGATATAGTATTTTTCTTTTTTGTTTTTATTTTTGTATTTAAAAAAAAACAGACAATAAAATCTAAAAAGGAAAGAAAAAAGACTAATTCTAAATTAACTAAGAGAATTTGAACTCCCCGGCAACAACACCAAAAACTTGTTCGAATAATTTCAATGACGTGCAAGTATACACGGTCGAAACAAGTAATATTAAGATAAGTTCAAGTATCGTCCCAGAGAGAGATGAATTTCCTTAAATTAGTTATAGTAAATGAAATGAAGAACAAAACAAACACAATCGATTTTACTAAATTTAAATAATACTTTAAATTAAAGGAGAATTTTAAATGATAAAACTCGTCGTAGAGTTGAATTTCCCTTAACATGAATTTAATCATCACCATATCTTACTCTTATCTTTTATTCCCTCAGATTGTCGATCTAGGATAATTATATGACATGGTGGCTCCCGCTCCTTCATGTTTTTATTAATTTGCCTCAATTTCTACCTCCCGGTAATAATTGATTAGTCAACAAAATAACTCATTAAGATTTGCCTTACAATCACACACAGTGTTGTATATATCCAACCACAATGACAAATAAGTCACAAGACTCATTGTACGATGAACTATCAATGACTAATCTAATTAATTTCTCCTAAAATCTAATTAAATCTCATGATCTAAGAAATAGGCGATCAATCTATTCTTAGCATTATGAACATAATAATTCAAACATTTAGATTGAATAAAAGAGTAAGGCTGAAATGAATCAAATTAAACCATGTTCAGTTCTATTCTTCTCTAGAACGAAGGAAATGATTACTCCATAATGAAAATAGAAAACAATATAAAAAAGAAACTAGTTTTCATTATGAAAGAAAAAGAATCATAAAAACTGAACTATTTCCTCCACTAAACTCCTAAGCCAATAGATGAGATATCTCAAACAACAAATGACCACCTTTGTATAGAAGGTGAGATGGCCATTAGATACATAAATTCAATAAAGGTGTTCACAAATCAATGTAGTCTAATTAATTTTGATGTCCACTCAAGTCTCCAACTCTTTGACCTACTAAAATGTCTCATCGAGCCTTATCAACACCATAAATTGTAGACATCAATGGGTGGGGTTCAATGCTCTGAACAATAAATCCTAAGCCTAATTTGTTTCATCTTTTTCTGCATTAAAACACCAAAATTAATCATATCTCATACAATATTAATTAACTAGAATATAAAGAGAAGTATCACCTAATTAAAAATAATTATACCCTGGAAGTACAAAATCTCATTGAAAACCTGGGTAAATATTGTATATTTTAAACCGTTAACACACAACCACCGACCGAGTTGCACAACCACTATCCGAGATGCACTATCTTGGCCAAATACACACTACCACCGTCCGCGTATTGCTCAACCGCCAATTGAGTGTAGTTAGAGCTTAAGGTATGGCCAAGTAGTTGCCTCGCTTCCACATGAGAACAGCTACTTGAAAGATTTTGAGCCTTGCCTAGTGACCGCATATTACAACTTTTAAAGCTGAGTAGGGTCGAAGTTTGAGGAACAAGATATAGCTACAGTGACATCAGCAGAATAGAGGAGAGTTAGGAAAGCTGAGGTTATTTTAACAAGATGGCATAGGGTCCGACTTGATCAGCTCTCTTGCAAACACATTGTCTTGACTTGACAGCCTTGGGTAAGATGTATATTGCAAGATAACGCTAGCAGACACTGTTCGCGACAGTCTCATAGAGATGCACATTGACAGAGTCAAAACATGATAATATGACGTCCAGATGGGACCTCTACAGTGATCAGTTGTTCAGACAGCATGATAGTACGTCCATCGGCAACAACTAGCATACACATACCAGATGGATAGTAGATGGTCACACATGTAGTTTAGCCCATTCAGCTATTGGCCAGCCAGTGAGAGGAATTAGACTTGTATTAGAGTATGGGGACATAGATAAAGGGTTCAGCGAGGGAGTGTTCTTTACAGAGATAGTGATTCCCTTGTGCTTCGCCGGCATGATTATGTCCTTACCTTGAGACACATGATTGAGCCTTGCCCTGAGTATAGATATACATTCGTGGTACTAATTAGGGTTTACAGTGCAGGTAGGTGTTTGCAGACCGATCTTACGATGATGGATTTCACCCTAGCTCAACGATGCAAATAGGGACTTCAGAGAGAATATACCATGGGGACCAGATAAAGTGATACCAATGTATGCTCATCTTGATTGATGGCCTTGCTTGAGAGTCTACCACAACGGTAGTAGTCATGTGAACTAAGATTAGTACTACAAATCAGTACAAGACAGGAGGTCACACATCACTGAAGAGTGGACGAGACATGTATTGGACATCACTATGAGTCCCTGTCGACTTGAGGGGAGTAGAGGTTATTTGGGTCGTTTCAACCCCGCCCGTTTAGAAGTGTGTGACAAGTATGGTATCGAGAAACACGTGCCTACTGATAACTGATTGAACTAGAGCCACTTACGAGTTGTTTTTGAGATACGTCATTGATTGACTGTTCCATAGACTGATCACCTATGGCATAGTAAATCGTGGTGACCTTAGAGACAAGTCCATAGATCTACCAATTTTTTGGCCACCCAATACGCTACATAGGGATTTCATCACCCCTGCCATTTGCATGATACCTTGACCTTACCATAGATAAGAGTGACATACCTATGTTGCAGGTTTTTCTTAGCCTAGTGGATTTCACCGTTTACCTGGCATCAGATACAACATGTGAGGATGAGATATTGCTTATTGAGAGTTCTTGAATAGTGTGACTAGATTTTCACGAGATTCGGTCTCCTTTCCTATAACCAAGAGATGCCAAATAGAGTAGAGTTTTCACTTGAGAATTTTCATCACCCCTCTAGATATATCAGCTCTACTATCAATCATCTAGAAGATTGAGATCAATATACATAAACTGGAGCACATGCCACATACCAGATGCAGACTCTACAATCCCAATCAGAGTATGTTATCATACACCTTGAGAAACACTTTGTATGCATAGGTATTCTCGCCTCCATTCTATCAGAAAGAGATCCTTTCAATAGCAGTTAGTGGTTGTATAGATAGCTACAAAGCCAACATCTACAGTAGAGTCATAGCAGCTACCCTTGTTCTCTTCTAGAATAGAGTGAGATACTTGACAAGGACCTAGTGAGCGGTCCAGTTCCTCATACAGGGACACCTAAGAGTTGGATCTACACTGGCGACAGTGAGCCATGCAGCTCATTAGTCTATACACCCGACCTAACAAGAGACTCATAAGACAACATAGGATGGTTGTAGGACTTAGGATTGTAATGACCAGACCCAAAGTGCAACGTAATGAGCCTAAGTCATTTCTTTAAAATGGATAACCCAAGTTAAAGATCTATAGTCCATTCCCACTTATAAACAACATCTTAGCCCAGTAGGTATTAGATCTGGGACTAAATTGAGAGATCTTACAATCCACCCACCTTAGGAAATTTCATCCCCTACACTTAGCCCGTTATTAACCCCAGCTCACGACCTTTTGGTCTGTAACTGGAAGCCTAGCCAACGTCCCGACACTTGGCCCGTTACTAGCCCCAGCCCACGACCTTTTGGTCCTTGACGGGAAGCCTAGACAACGTCCCTAGTCCAGCCCACCATCTTATACAGAACTAGGTTGGCTCTGATACCATTTGTAATGACCTGGCCCAAAGTGTAACGTAATGGGCATAAGTCATTTCCTTTAAATGGTTAACCCGAGTTAGAGCTCTATAGTCCATTCCCACTTATAAACAGGATCGTAGCCTAGTTGGTATTAAATGTAGGACTAAATTGAGGGATCTCACAATCCACCCACCTAAGGAAATTTCGTCTCCGAAATTCCTACGCTTGGCCCTTTATTAACCCCAGCCCACGACCTTTTAGTCCGTGACCGACATCTTAGCCAACGTCCCTAGTCCATCCCACCATCTAATACGGAACCAGGTTGGCTCTGATACCATATGTAACGACCTAACCCAAAGTGCAACGTAATGGGCTTAAGTCATTTCTTAAAAATGGTTAACCCAAGTTAAAGATCTATAGTCCATTCCCACTTATAAATAGGATCTTATCATGATAGGTATTAGATGTAAGACTAAATTGAGGGATCTCATAATCCACCCACCCTAGGAAATTTTGTCTCCAAAATTCTTACACTTGGCCGATCACTAGCCCCAGCCCACGACCTTTTGGTCCGTGACTGGAAGCCTATCTAACGTCCCTAGTCCAATTCACTATCTAATACGGAACGAGGTTGTCTCTGATACTATTTGTAACGACCTGGCCCAAAGTGCAACGTAATGGGCCTAAGTCATTTTATTAAAATGGTTAACCAAAATTAAAGATCTATAGTCCATTCCCACTTATAAACAGGATCTTAGTCCGGTAGGTATTAGATGTGGGACTAAATTGTGGGATCTAACAATCCACCCACCTTACGAAATTTCGTCCCCGAAACTCCTACACTTGGCCCATTACTAGCCCCAGGCCATGACCTTTTGGTCCGTGACAGGTAGCCTAGCTAACGTCCCTAGTCCAGCTCACCATCTAATACGGAACCAGGTTGGCTCTGATACAATTGGTAATGACCCACCTTAAAGTGCAACACAATAGGCCTAAGTCATTTCTTGAAAATGGTTAACTCAAGTTAAAGATCTATAGTCTATTTCCACTTATAAATAGGATCTTAGCCCAGTAGGTATTAGATGTGGGACTAAATTGAGGGATCTCACAATCCACCCTCCTTAGGAACTTTCGACCCCCAAATTCTTGCACTTGGCCCGTTACTATCCCCAGCCCACGACCTTTTGGTCCTTGACCGGCAGCCTAGCCAACGTCCCTACACTTTACCCGTTACTAACCCCAGCCCACGGCCTTTTGGTCCGTGACAGGCAGCCTAGCCAACATCCCTAGTCCAGCCCACCATCTTATACGAAACCAGGTTGGCTCTGATACCATTTGTAATGACCCGGCTCAGAGTGCAATGTAATGGGCCTAAGTCATTTCTTTAAAATGGTTAACCCAAGTTAAAGATCTATATTCCATTCCAACTTATAAACAGGATCTTAGCCTAGTAGGTATTAGTTGTGAGACTAAATTAAGGGATCTCAGAATCCACCCACCGTAGGAAATTTCGTCCCTGAAATTCATACACTTGGCCCGTTACTAGCCCCAGCTGACGAGCTTTTGGTCCGTGACCGGCAACCTAGCCTATGCCCCTACACTTGGCCCATTACTAGCCCGAGCCCACGACCTTTTGGTCCATGACCGGCAGCCTAGCCAACGTCCCTAGTCCACCCTACTATCTAATACGGAACCAGGTTGGCTCTGATACCATTTGTAATGAGCTGGCCCATGTCTCTCTAAACGTCATCAATGTGAAAGACAAACCTAGTCTCGACTCAGATACTCTAGAGCATCGCCAACTTCCCTAGTCCATCCTACCATCTAATACTAAACCAGGTTGGCTCTGATACCATTTGTAACGAGTTGGCCTATGTCTCTCTAAACCTCGGATTAGCACTTTGCGATACTCTAGAGTATCTGATTGACCAACCCATTAGGCCTTTAGTGGTGAACTAGGATTTTCCCGCTGAGTTAGCAGTAGGGATCATAACATAAGAGAATGATAAGGGTAATGTCAGAATAGGCATAGATAGATTAGAATTAGTGTGTTTGATATTGATAGAATCACAATCAGAATCTGCCATGTCGGTGTAACTACAGTCACTGAGGATGTACATGACTACTGAGGAGTAGAGGATACACTTGATGTGTATCCGATTTCTAGGTTTTACTTTCAGTAGAACCTCCTTATGTTAAAATTTTGAGGACAAAATTTTGATAAGGAGGGATTGTTGTAAAACCCATGACAATCAAAGTTTTACATTATAGAACCAGTCGGTTCAACCGTTGGTTCAAGTCCAGTCTGTTTCATGGACAACATGCTGAGTCGAGACCAGCCGTGAGTTATGAACGATGATAGTCAAGTGTACCTGAATATATGATGATAACGTCGAAAAGATGGTGAGAAATGAGTTATCAGTATATTTTTTTATACATTTTATCGTAGAAATAGTTTTGGGCCGAATAACACATTAGCACGCGGTATAGGGCAATTGGGTGGGCTATTAGTTATAGAGCATGTCAATATGAGGTTGTGGTGTTTGTTTTATTTTATGGGATTTTCCTTATTTTATGGATTTTTTTTACGATTTACTACGATTTCGTTATATTTCTTAACTATAGCCGGTGATGAGTCAAGTCTTAATTATAATATTGCCACCAAGTCCATTTATTTTCCCCCGATGTCTTCCTCCCCAAACATTGATCTCCGACCCGTTTGCTTGTCGCCACCGCCGCTTCTAGCGCTGCCTTGACGCCGATTGTCACCGCTAAGCTCCACCGTTGCGTCGCCAAGCTGCCCAGACTAACCACGGCCATGTTCTCGCAATGCCAGAATCGCCCATGGTTTTGTCGCCACTTCTGTCAACGATCCATTGTCATCCACGCCACTTTGCCGCAGCCATGACGCCGACACTCCTCCCATCGACCCCCCGACATTGTCCCCTATTTAGTACTGCCACCGTGGCCAGCCATTGCCCGATAGGAGTGACCGATCACCCTGACCGAACTCAACGCCACCGCCAGCGAACATTGCCGTTGTGGCCTCCCTAGTTGTCAACACCATTGAATTGAGCTCGTCGAGCTGGTGCAGACCCTTACCCACGATTTCCCTACTAGGATAGTCTCCGGATAACCGCCGAAATAGTCAGCTGAAAACCGCTGGAACAGTCGCCGGAAAACCGTCGGAACCTGCCGGAAAACTGGATTCGCTGGAATTCGCCAGATCTTCCACCGAAACTTCGTGTGCCATCGAGCACCGTATTCGATCTCTAAGACGCGCGAGGAAACTCGAGCCATCGCTGATTGCCGATGACAAGAGGTATAATGAGTTGTTAGCACAATATGCTAGGATTGACTATTGATAAAATGAATGCTTGATTATGAAAGAAATAATGAGTTGCATGATTTGATTGATAATGGATGAATGCTAGTGATCTAATTAAGCAAATTAAAATTGAGCATGCTAATTGATTGTAACATAACTTAGAAACACATAATAACATTAGTATGAATAGGATGAGTTAGAATTATTTTTTACAATAATAATTTTTGATTGTTTGATTGATGATGATTGCATTGTAAGTGTAATAATTATGATGAATTTGATGGATCATTCATTTAGCGGGCATTAGCTTCTATATTTGATGTGTAGGTACATAGTAGGAGCTCGCCGCCTAGGCACGATGACACGTTTGGAGCTTTTACAAGGTCTGTTTAGGACTTGTCTTTATTTTATGCTATCTTCTTTTGTATGTTTGGTTTATCACTTGCAAGATTGGTTAAGTGGCATTTTATCGGAACCCTCTTAACCCGGGCCATTTTAACGAACTGGTTTCTGAGATTAATAAGCCTTGAGGATGAGCTCCCTCGAGTATGTTTTCGAAAAGAAGATCTACGACAAGTTGCCTTCAGGCCTATTTTATTAAATTTCCTACCGAGGCCTATGCATATGTAGTTTTCATGTTTTTAGTGAGAGATGGAATGAGGGAAATTCGACCACCATGCCACGCAAGCAGGCATGTGCCCGTCGATAGCGGGTTTGGAACTAGAGAGCGTCCACTCCATTCATGCGGGATCCTAACAACTCCACCTTTGCGTTCCTCAAACCCGGAGAACTATGGAGGTTTACGGGTTTTGCTGTTCATCGCATGTATAGACTTGTGGCAAAATATGGTACTAAAGGTGCATGCCTGAGAGTACTTTGCCGTTGTACTCAGGGCCAGGAGTAATACCGAGGACATAGAAGGCATACATAAATGAGAATGAATTTGCAACGTAAGAAATAGATGAAACGGCTAAGGAAAGAGAATGTTATGAAAAGAGAATGATATAGAAAGGGGACATTGTCGACCCCAGGGCGGCGGCTCCCATTAGTGCCCTTGTGAGAGTTTGTGAGGAAGTATATGAGGTTTTATTCAATAGGAGGGATAGCTCTCCTATTTGAGTTTGATATTAGTTATTTTCTAGACTGGTAACACTCATTACTGGTAACACTCATCGCGATTGTGGCAGTGATCATGGGTGGTCTCAAAATGAAGATTTGGACAAGATAAAGCTGTGTTGGTTGTCGGAATGGCCGGAGGTGGCTCGTTGGTGCTTGAAAACGGTCCAAATAGGTTGGAGCCGGTGGCGAAAATCATCTTTAGAAACTCCATCACCAGTGGCGATGGTGGTCGTGAGTGATACGAATGGAAATCTGGCCACGAGGCGGTCATGGTGGTTCCTATCCAGTAGCCGGGAACGAGCCGGAGACTCGTCGGTGGCGAGCCGAAGTGGCAGTGGCGCTATGGGTGTAAATCTCTGAAAATGTGGGAAATTCACTAAAAATCAAAAGGAGAAGTCTATGATGCCCAGATTTTGCCACATGGCTCGATCTCGTCCACCTATAGTTATATGCACTATATATATAGACGAAAAGTTTGGATTGAAGCTGTCAAAAGTCAAAACTAACTCGAAACTTAAAAAAGTGATCTTAGACTCAATCAAGCTAGGCCCACAGGGGCACAATCTACTGATTTGAAATCCATATGGTGCATGTAATGAGATACCTTGAAATCCCAAAAAGGATTGTAAATGCTGCCACGATCTGGATCTAGTTGTAAAACCCCATTTTCAGGTTAGGGTTTTACCCGATTCGAGTTTTGCCCTATTTGGGTCAATATCGAGTTGGTACGAGCGAGATCGAGCCAAACTATAAAACCCGGGTTATCGGCCCGAGGGTTTTTACTGTCGGTTCGGTTGTTACTTGAATCAAGTTAGTAGGGTCCGGCCATTCTTGCCGTCGTTTATATATGATATGTTGTAAGTTGTCCGGCCTTAGCCTCCTTCAGCGTTCGGAACGTCTGTTTGGATGCGGCACGCCCGGCTTTATGATATTTGGTCCAATTTAATCGTATATAGTTAGATGTTAGGATTGTGTCTCTCGCATGCCTTTTGTGTGCTTACCGTATGTTTGATAACCTTTCGGACCGTCCTAACCCCTTTTGGGACATGCCGTGCAATTCCCAAAGTGGACCCGATTGCTTTAGGGTAAAAACCCTAAGTTTCTTGGGTTTTGAGATAACCCAACCCATACTACTTTTAGCCAACCCAACCCACTTTTAGATAACCCAACCCAACCTATACATC
>JAVDBV010059745.1:0-11328 GCA_032619315.1 Piper longum
CCGACCACCCAGTGAGCTTCCCCGACCAGAGTGGAGCCGATCACCACCTTGGCCGACTAGATCTAGTCACCCATAGCCGCCGCCCCTGTTTTAGCCATTTTTTAGTGAGCTGCCACCTCCGTCGGTCACGTTGACGCCACAGATGCGTCTGACTCGCCGAGCTGGTTTCGATCGTATCCAATACGACCACTATTCGACCAGTACACGCCGCCCACGACTATCACCGGAAAACTGCCAGAAAGTCACCTAAAAACCACTGATCTGTCAGAAAACCGCCAAAAATTTGGATTGTTGGAATTCACGGGATCCTCCGAGGAGCTCATCTAGTCGAACCTGATCGAGCTTTGGACGCTGTCAAGTGCCAAATTTGAGGTTCGAGATGCATGCACGCCGAAACTCTAGTTGTCGCCGATTAACGACACGAGGTATAATTACCTCTGATTTTTTTATTCAAAATTGATAATTATTAGCACAATATGATAGGATTTCTTAGTTGATATTGAGGTGATTAAACCCTAATGAGTGATAAATGACACGATTTGATTAAGTGAATGAACAGTAATTGATCTTGTGAGATAGATCGAGTTTGATTATGATAATTGACCACAACATAATGTAGAAACGTGTGATAAAATTGGTATGAATGAGATAACTTAGGATTACTTTTATAATTATGACTATTGGATTGTTAATCGATGATGATTGCATTTTATGTACGTTGTTAATGAGTTTGATACATCATTTAGGGAGTTATTGGGAGTTAGTATTCTGTTCTGATGTGTAGGTACGAAGTAGGAGCTCGCCGCCTAGGCGCGATGACACGCTTGGAGCTTCTACCAGGTCTGTTAGGACTCGCCTCTGTTTTATGCTCTTTCTATTGTGTATTTGATTATGACTTGTAGGATGATTTAAGTGGCGTTTTATCGGATCCTACTTAACTCGGGTCTTTTAGTCAAATTGTTTTCCGGATTAATAACCCTCGAGGATGAGATCCCTCGAGAATGATTTTGAAAACAAGATCCACCGCAAGTTGCCTTTGGGCCTATTATATATATCCCTTCTTAGGCCTCTATATATTTTGTCGAGTTTGCAGTGAGACAAGAGATGGAGAAATTGAATGCACGTACCATGAGCGGATGCCGTGAGAGTCAAAGCAGGCTCTGGATTGGTGCAGCAGACTATTCCTTTGCTGAGGGATCCTGACAACTCCGCGTTTGAGGTCCTCACACCCGGAGAACGTGGAGGTTTACGTTTAGTGTTTAGTACAGTTCATGTCATGACTTGTGGTTCAAAGGGTATTGAAGGCGACTGACTGCCTGAGAGTACTCGGTCTTCGTGCTCAAGGCCATGAGAAATATGGAGGTAAGGAGAGGGCTTAGGATTTGAGACCAGAAAATGAAGTAAAGAAATGCCGAGAGAGGCAACTGTAGCAGTAGATCAGTCAGTTCGGGATGCTCCGGGTCTGAAGCCTAGTGGCTCCTCAGTAGATGCCCTTTAGAGAGTTCACGAGGAGTATATAGATTTTTATTTCATTTGACAGTTTGCTCTCATAGCCATTTTGTTATTAGTTATATTCTGGACAAGTAACGCTCGTTACTGACGGTTTTCGTATTATATGTAGGTGACGAGTACGAGATGGATGTGCTAGCTGGACGGAGTAGCAATGAGGTCTTCTGCACACACACATATATTTGGTGAATGATTGTTTAATATTTCGTTTATGATTTTATTGTATTAGTACTAATGTGAGGAGATGAAAAGCATGACGATATGATGACATGATTAAACGCTATGACATGATATGACAAGAAATATGAATAGATGACACAGGTGGGGTGAGACCCAAGCTTCAGAGTGAGTTATAGTAGTTCAGATTGTGTGAATGTAGTTTTTGATATATGTTTATATGCTTGTACGTATACTATGTTGACAGGGTAGCCCCTAATTACATTTTTAGGGGAGACTCTGTCCGTTTTAATTTGGAATTTTTATTTATTTTATTGAAATTGTTGATTTTGTATGAATTGATTGCTAAGTTATCCATGTAATATCCTGCTAGGGTTTTATGCATTCATGCATGTATGACAAGTCGTATCTTCATCTTAAGACGCCGAGATTGGATCTGTACAAGTTGGGTTTGGGTTAGCCGACCTAACCGGGGCCCGTGACATGCCGGTTCGGTTCACGAGCGTGAACCGGATTTGGGGTGTTACACAAATTGCCTAACAGTAGTATCAGAGTTAGGTTGACTTTGATGTTTGCCTACGCCGATTGTAGATGTTTTCCTTCATGAGTTCCACCTAATAATTTAGGGGAGTTTGTCACGTGATGATATGTGAGTTTCAATGAAAGGGGAGATTACCAAATGGTAATAATTTTGGGGTTGCCCAATATGTGAGGGGGAGATTGTTGTGTTTGTCCCACATCAGTCATGGATGATGTTGGTGGCTTGTATATAGGTGATAATTTTGGGGTTGCCCGATATGTGAAGGGGAGATTGTTGTGTTTGTCTCACATCAGTCATGGTGATGTTGGTGGCCTGTATATAGGCTTGTCAGGTGATGATATGTGGGTTTTGCCTAATGAAAGGGGAGATTAATAGACGATGAGGGTCGCCTAATGTGTGAAGGGGAAATTGTTGGATTTGTCCCACATCAGTTGTGGATGATGTTGGTGGCTTGTATATAGGCTAATAAGAAATCCTTATTCCTTAAGCTATCTTTTGGATTAAAAGATGCACGTGGAACCTATTACAAATCGCTTTTGGGGGCCCATTAGGCCTAACAAAACTCAAGTTTTTTTGTCGCATGCGTATGTATGATGTGGATTGTGCAACCTACGGCCTTAGTCTCCCCAAGTGCTCAGCGCCGCTTTGTTGGACACTATACTATTTCAGCTCTTATTTTTGGTTTTTTAAGATGAGTCTAGATAAGTTTAGGCCTATGTTTCTTGAGAATCTAGATTACTTGTTGTATGTTTTGAACCACTTTCAGACCATCCAAGCTCCAGTGGGATCCATGGTGTAGTTTCCAAGATCGTCCCAACCACTTTAGTTTGAAATCTAAATTTTTTGGGTTTTGGGTGAACCCATACCTCATTAAGTATGAAATCTATACCTCTTTAGGTGTGACATCTTACCTATGACATCACCAAGTCATGTCTTGGCAGTTGAGAATTTTCTCTTTTTCTTTAAACCCCCTCCCCCCTCTCCTTTCTTCTTTTTCACTCCTTTCCTCATCTCACCCTCATCCCTCTCCATTGTCACTCCTCTTCCTTGACCTCCTCCAGATCTCTTCAAGCTCTCCAAGGCCTAGCCAAGGCCTAAGGTTGTAGGTTTTCAGGTGGGAAGCCCCAAGAGCCCTCCCCTTGGTTCATTGGATGTAAGCTCTCCTCCACTTCTTGCTTGTTGTGTATGTTTGGTGCTAGATCTGCCTAGGTTGCTACATGTTAAGTATTTTTTCATACTTTTTCTGATGAAGCTGGTTGAGTAAGGAGTAAATAGAAGGCGGTTTCATAATTTTTTCAAGTGCAAATTAATTGTTAAATATTTTTGTAAATGATCGGTGGTCACTATTGTGTATAGAGGTGCCAAACTTGGTTGTGTTCATTACGTTCATTACGTCAAGATCTACAACTTCGATGTTCTATAAGGCATTTTTACTTAATTCTAACTTTGTTGTGTTCATTACGTCAAGATCTACAACTTTGATGTTCATCTCTTTGTCTGATATGGCTTGTATGATGCAGTAAAGGTGCCAAACTTGGAAAAGTATAGCAGCTTTCAATGTCTCTCTAACCTGGGTACACAATTCCTCAATTTTTTTCAGCTTGATGCACGTTTCTGATGATGTCCACCTTGTGCGTGTATGTTGATATATGTGGGGGGATTTTTCATGCATATTTTCACAATAAGATAACCACTTAATGGATATAAACAAAACCTTTAATTCTTTGGTGCGTATACTGTGATGTCTGTTTGCCTTCTTATACTTTGAGATTGTGCTTTATTGTCAAGTAATTAAAAGAAGCTAATAAAATATATAAAAATTAAGAATAGGCTCACTAATTTTCTAATAGAAACCTTTTAGTTTTTGTTTACTTTAAAAATCATTTATGTGGTTTGTTTGATCAGTTTTCTGGAGTGCATAGGAATGCAAGGTGAAACCTTAGTTTCCTAATTCCGAATGTAAAATCTAAAAACCAATAAAAAATGGTGAATAAATTCCATGAAATTTCACCCACACATTGGGTTGTATATCTATAACATCATATTAAAATTTGGGAGCATTTAACTATGGGTTAGAATTTTCCCAAGTCTCCAGAAATGACTTGGCCTATACCTCCATTTCTAAATCCACCTAGGCCAAAATGCTTTGATTTTAGACCACAAACCTTACAAGCTTCAAGCCCACTGTGTTTTATAGCACTACTCACATACCCAAGCCCATTTGAAGCCTTCAAACCCATGAATGACATTTAGAAAATTAGTGAGGAGCCCAGACACACTTTTCCTAGCACCTTAGCCAAACCTTAGTGGGCCTTGTTTAGCAAGTCGTCCAATTGAACAATACTTATTAACTCCTTAGAGTGTCAGGGCCTACTTGTACAAATTTGAGGTGATTTTGACATCATTTAGCTCATTGGAAAATCGTCTAGTTAAGTCAATTTGACAAAACCCTAGGTATGAGACTATTCACTAAGGGTACTTACCTAATAAGATTTTGCAGTTCACTAAGTAGGGTAATTAAGCTAAGTAAGTTCTCTGAGTCATGCAAGTGTAGAGGTGTTGCATCATTTTAAAGTCGATGCGATCCAAACATGATTCAGTACGAGGAGCTCAACTCATCTAGGTTCGTATTACTCTTTTGCTTCATCTAAGCTTAGCTCCATGAGTGGGCTTATCACCAAGTATTAGACATAGGATGGTGTCACCGACAATTTATCAAATCCCTCTGATATTTGGTCATTTAGCCAAAATTTTCCGCAGTCTAATAAAACTTCAAGGATGAGATCTCTCGATGATTTTAGAATTGGAAGATTTAGTAAACTAATGATATAAACCCCTACCTAAACCAAATATAAGTATATGTGAATTTTTACGCTTTTCACGATTATGAGAATGAGCGGTATAGTATGGATGATTTACACTAATACTCTTCTTCAACCTAAAGTAGTGCAATGTAAGTAGTGTACAACGAAAGTAGCATGTCCTAAGTAAGGTATGACGAAAGTAGCATGTTTCTAAAAATCATGGCACTATCATTGTTCTAAGCCACTTGAGTACTGTGGAAGGCAATATATAAAGGACGTTAGGGTGTAAGCGTAAGTATGCATGTATGTAAGTATGAAGCCGTTGACTTAATCCAACATTTTTATGATATTCAATCGTATCGTACTAAGCTTAGTGCCTTATGATGTACTCTAGAAGTATTATGATTTCTTATGAGTATTAAGGTATTCAGCGGTCAGTATTATTTTATTAGTAATTCTTTTCGGATCGGTAATCAAATTAATAACAGTTTTCCCTATATATATGTAGTTGTATACCCATGTCTATAACCAGAGGAGGTGGACGGATCGATAGGCTCATAACCGGGGATGGTATATGTGCTTGTATTGTGTAGAGTTTTGTATCGGACCCATACATTTGGGTTGTATGACTTTTGTATTTCTAGATTTTGGGAGTTATGTTTTTTGGGAACTATGGGTTACGTGATGTATATATGATGAGTTGGTGCCCTAAAGCCTATGTTGGTGTACTTGATATGATATGTGTGGTTTGTGATTTATTATTATATTATTATTATTATCATCGTGGAGGGCTTATGTTTGGGCATTCTAACAAACGTTTGTAGGGTGTGTAAATGTCCTGAAATATGATGATGAGTAATTAAGGTACATAAGACATATTTGGATGTAGTTGTGTATCTATACGTGATAGAGGAACATGAATTGGAGGAACATGTTGGTGATGCAATGATGTCTTTGTTTATTTAATTTCTTTCTACTGGGTATGTGGAATGGATAAGCACGACCCCATGGTTACTTTACTCCAAGATCAGCATCATCTAAGAATAAGTTACATAACTCAAAATTTAAACTTAGTATAAGAACTGAGTCATCCATCCGCATTATGAAAAGTTCAACCTCTTAGATATATTTGAGGTGTTGCCTTTGTGTAGCTCAGAATAATCATTGCCTCTTTAAAGTCACCCACTTTGTTGAGGGGTGCTGCCTCTCTTGTGACTCGGAACGCTTATATTAGTAGCCTTAAGAGCACGAGCCTTCCTGTGGTAGCATGATTAGTTCTCATTGTGTATTTAAGCACTTAAACCGACTTGAAGGTTGAGATCCACTTCTGTAAAATTTGTATGCTTGTAGTCCAACAACTAGTTTTCTGAATTAGAACATTAGGGTTCAATCTATTCTTTGGGATGCTGAACCTTTGGCCAAAGGGTAACTGGAGTTAATTTTTGCACAGCTTTATACTAAGCCAAAGGTCTTCGATTGCCAAACATAAGACCAAAGATCAGCCGAAGGTTGGAACTCCATCTTCCTTAATCTACAACTTCTTGCTTTAGTTGCCAAAGTCCTAACCAAATACATGCCGAAGTCCCCACAACTTCAACTCGTCGAAAGCCTTCTAAGTTGATTTTGTTCCAAGTTGGTTGTCTACTTTTCTTTACTTAATCCTTAGAGAGTTTAGAGTGTTGTCACAACAAAACATGGTTCAACACAGTACACAAGAATGTGATACTCTCACCTCACCTCTTATGGTGGCAAACATATCAAGCACTATTTCAATTTTATTCAAATGTTTTGAAGGGGATATAATATTATATGTCTAACCACACATTTCTTTTATAAATTATTGAGCTAAGAATCGAATAGGAGAAGACTAAACTTACTTTATTCGACTTCAAGTCGTACTTAGAATTATTTTTTTTCTATTGGGCCAAGCATAGAACTTACTCAAGCTTAATCGAGCTTTGAGCACCCATGCCTCCTCCCCACCCACAAACTACAAATTATCCAATGTGCAGCAAATGTGCCCTGCTCCCAAGGCAAAGAAGTTAGAGATTACATTAATTTTACTCAAATTTTTTGAATGAGGATCTAATATATTACATATTAAAAATCACTTTTTTACATGGATTATTGTTCGCAAGATAAGTGTTCTGCAAACTTGGAATATGATTTGTACGAAAAAGAGATTCATGCTAGGGCGCTATTACTGGTGAAAGATAAATTGCATGGAAGAAATCAAATAAAAGTCAACAACTAACCCACATGGTTCAACGCAAAGCGACAAATCAATCTACATTAAGTTTGTACTCACAATCAACTATTTGAAAATTTTCTTTACAAATTATGAATAAATTGAATTTTTTAATTGCCTTGAAATGTGTGCCTGAAATTGTATGCTTTGGATTTGCCTCCAATGGTCATCGAACAATGAAACACACCTCACCAACAGGTCTATGATGTCAAAAGATGATGGGGTATAGAATTCTCCACAAACTAGAATGATGCTTCAAATCTGAATCTAGCCAACACAAGTTTGTGTATGTGTTGCATTGGCTATTGCCTAGGGGAAGTATGCCTATGTGTAGGGGGAGTATCAAAGCTAAGTCATATCTTGTTCATGAGCTTGTTATTTTGATTAATTAATGAAAATGACTAACTCTTCTTCAGTTGTCAATCTCTTATGGACCTTAGACTTCACATTCATCCAGACATGAGAATTCCATCATGGCATTTTGCATTATTTTTGAACTAATTCTTGTATAGGTATGAAGCAATGAAGATGCAAGGACTACAAGAATAGAGCTTGAAGACTTGAAGAATTAAAGATCTCAATGGCAAGCTCAAAGAATGTTTCATAAGGACTGACACCAACAACTTAAAGAGTTCACAACATATGGTATTTGTTATAGTCAAAAAGGAGGAGAATGTTGAACCTCTTTTGATGTGACAACACTTCAAACACTTCGGCAGGCCATCTAGCAGCCGATTGTCACATGAAGTTCCCAAAACTAGTTGTTGAAAAAGAAAACTTTGGGAATTCAATTCCCAACAGCCACTATTTTGGTAATGAGGGTTCAAAGTTATAAATAGGGCCTTGGAAGGAGTGTTTTTATATACCTTTTGGGGCCTTTGATGATATTGAACCTATAACACCCCATTCCGGTTCACCCATGAACCGACCTGAAAATGTCACTACGACCGAACAGTTCGCTAAATTACTGGATTCGGTTAAGCCAACCCAGATCTCCCCTCGGCGTCTTAAGATGGTGGTATCACATGCAAAATATGGATGGAATGATTGGGTCCTAACGTTGTCCTACATGCATGTCATGATGTACAAGCAAAAACAAAACAAATGCAATAAATAAGAAATCCAAAGAAAAATATCTATTTTTATAGAAAAATGGACAGAGTTTCCCTTGAAGGTGCAATAAGGCCAACCTGTCCCCAACAAGGATATATATATTTTATCAAAAATAATATAAAACAAGACAATCTATCATGGCATTCAATCATTATCGCCTTTGTATTTACTTGAGCTGAGTTTGAAACTCCAAGGCTCCCAGTTTATACACATTCATCTACTCATTCCATAGATAGTTTATCATACATATCACAACATGATTATCATCATTCACACAATATCAACTCACCATTATATATTACACACGGCAGGTAAATGTATGCGTGGTTCTGTGCTCCTCCTGTGCAATCTCGACAACTTTCATCCCTCACGATTCTCACGTACATATATATTAAAAATCATCAGTAACGAGTGTTACCGGTCCAGAAAATAACTAATATCAAACTGGCAGAATAGCTAATCCTCCTATTGAATAAAAACCTCATAAACTTCCTCAAGAACTCTCACAAGGATACTAATGGGAGTCGTCACCCTCGAGTAGCAATGTCCCCTTTCCATATCATTTTCTTTCAATGACATTCTCTTTCCTTGGTCATTTCATCTATCTCTTTCCAAGGTAAAATAGTTCACTTTCATCTCAGCCCTCTACATCCTCCGTATTACTCCTGGCCTTGAGTACAAAGGCCGAGTACTCTTAGACGTGCACCTTTAATACCCTTTTTTGCCACAAGTTTAGACATGCACTGCATAGCAGTTCCCGTACACCTCCACACTTCTTAGGTTTGAGGAACTCAAAGGTGGAGTTGTCAGGATCCCTTGGGAATAGAGTGGATGCTCACCAATTCCATAGTCCTCTTTTACTGGCCAGCGCCCGCTCACGTAGCCCAATCATCGAATTTCCCTGGTCACACGTCTCACTGAAACCGTGAAAACTATATGCATAGCTAATAATTATAATTTTTAAATAATTAAATCGGATAAAAGTCTATACCTAATTGTCAGTCACATGGCAACGATGACTAGGTTGTGGCTGGCTTGAGTGAGAACTGTGGGGAAGAGGGAAGGAAGAAAAAGAAGAAGTTGAGTGAGAAGGATGAATAGTAACATGGCCAGAAGTGTGGAATATATAGATGTCAGGGTAAGAAAAATGAACTGTTAGGTAAGAAAAACGAATGGTTAGTGAGAAAAACAAATGGTTGTCTCGTAATAAAATTTGACTAACCCCGACTTGAGTCAAAAATAATACTAACTCGTAATAATTATAAAAATCCAGAGAACTAAGAAAACAAATCTCATAAAATATAATACACATCAATGACATGGTCTATACCTAATAACCAACCCAAATTGCATGTAATTCATCCTAATACGTTATTCGGCCAAAAAATATTTCTACGATTTAATTAAAATAAATAAAGAAAATCTGGCATACTCTCATATATTTTGATAAATCATTATGCTGTTGTCTTACTGTGGTTATCATCAAATACTTGGGCACACATAGCTTTCATGGTTCATAACACAAGACCAGCTTCGGCTCGGAACATGTGTTTTGAAATTGACTCGACTAAAAATAATGACCGAGCTGATCAGTTCAAACTATAAAACATTGACTCAAGTCACAGGTTTTACAGAACCCCTAGAACTCTCTCCGAACACTTGGAAGCCAAAGCTTGTATTTTGGATTGGCTTTACCTATTAACTAGTATTCCTAGAGCTTTGATTGTGTAAATCTTAAAAGAGGGTTATAGTGAGGCAAGGCTTAAATGTGTGAGCTTAATTTTAAACTCCCAAGGTGTTGGAAGTGTGTATGAACATTTGGCCTAGAGAAGGAGGGTGCTTAAATTGAAGACTCTATTGGCTAAACGTGTGAGCTTGGTACAAGAGATCTAGCTTCAAGTAACGGTTACTCCTTGGGTATTGGGAGCTGGTTGCAAGGATCCTTGGCACTTGGTGCCCGTCAAGGAATGGTTGTCAGACGCCCCTAAGGTTTTAGGAGTTCAAGCTTCCTTGGCACTTGGTGGGTGCCTCTGAACAAGTCCTTATAGCTTCTTGTAAGTTGTACAAGTTTGTTGTCGTAGTGAACCCAAGTAGACCAACATGGACTAACCAACATGGACCAACATGTTGAGCTTAATTAATCTTTAAATATCCTTACGGTCCTAACCAACATGGACTAAAAATGGGCTAGCATGCAACATTGTGAAACTCTCTCCTCGCCTCCTATGGTGACAAAAGATGTTAAGGGGTGTCTATTTGGAATGACCCAGCCCAAGCGCAGAATGATGGGCCTAAGTTGTAACACCCCAATTTCGGTTCACTTAAGAACCGGATCAGAAATGTACGATCGAGTCGAGACATGTTTAATATTATTAGTCAGTGAGACTCGATCCATAAAATAGATCGAAATAACACTCTTGGTGTCATGAGAATGGAAGACATTGTAAAATAAAAATCAAAATACATCAAATATAAATAAATGCAAGAAAGAAAATCTTATGTTGAGCTCAAGTGTGTGTAGGATTTCATTACCCACGATTTCATGACATATATATTGAGAACCGTCAGTTACTGGTCCGAAAAATAACTAATAGAAACTGGCAAGTGGGTATTCCATTACCCACGAAAACTTATGAAACTTCAAGAATTGCCTCACACCGGGCCATAAGCAAACATACTTAACAAATGCCGGCTCGCATGCACGGCTCATAATCATAATCATACATACATACATACAACGCTTATGCCCTCACACCTTCCATATCACCCGCCACTGTACTCAAATGGCAAAAGGAACAATTAAATTAGTGCCACATATTTCGGAAATACGCTGCATTACGCAGTACCATCATACACCCGCACTACCTCATGGTTTGAAGGAGAACTAGCACGGTCCATACATATCTCCGTACCACTCATTCTCTTATTCGTGAAAT
>JAVDBV010059746.1:0-36840 GCA_032619315.1 Piper longum
CCACCATCCCCGCCGCCGCCCCGCCGCCGTCGTCGGCGGCGATGCCCGGCGGATCGCCGCAGCTCCGGCCGCCGTCTGCGTCCCCGGCTTCTCCCTCCCGCGCCGCCGGTGGTGCCCTGTCAGTGCCCTGTCGGGGCTCGCCGATGCGGCGATCTCGGAGGTGGCGGGGGAGGAGCTTCTGTTCGAGGAGACGTTCCTACTCAAGCGGTCGCAGGCGGTGAGTTTGAGATATGTTTTTTCTTTTTTTTTTTCTGAGCTTGGTGTTGATTGTTGTTGTCGGTGTATGTGAATTTGGGACGTGCAATGGCGAGGGATGAAGTGATTTGTGGTTGATGTGACGTTCGATCGTGCGGAAACTTGTAGTTTGATCAGTAGTTGATGGGAAACGTTGAATGATTAAGTTGCTAGTGGTTGTCATGAACCAGGGAGTGTGCTTCGCATTCTGCTTCTTAGCCTTTCGAGTTTGTTTTTTTAATCATCAAATCCAGGATTTAATGTATATCTTAAATTGATGTGAAAGATGAGGTGATCAAGTAGGCAGTAGTCAGTAGTGCACAAACTACAATCATGGATGACGTGTGAAATTTTGTTTATTTTTTACCTTGATCTTGGTTTTTGTTTGATGTTGCTGTGGATTGCTAACTGCTCACTTTCGGTTGAGGCTAGGATTATTATTATTGTTGTTTTATAATTATTATTATTATAGTTGTTGTTGTTATTATTATTCTTATTATTTCTATCATTATTGTTGTTGTTGTTGTTATTGTTATTATAATAAAATAATATGATAATAATTATAATAATCTGAAACTGATATGAAGCAGCAAATGATGAACTAATTAGTGGCTGATATGAGGCTTAATTTTGCACAATTTATGTCATTTTATTTAAACTCTACTGTGTACATTTTCTGTTCATTTTGTAATCATCCATAATTTATATTTGTAGATATATATATTGATGTTAGATGCGAGGCTCACTTGTATAAAATCATTAATGATATGTGAAAATTTGTTTCCTTTAAGCTTGATTTTTTATCGATGTTTGATGTTGCTGTGAGCTTGATTTTTGTCAACATGTGATGTTGCTGTGAATTGGTAGCTGCTTGCTTCCTGTCGACACTGGAGTTTTTGTATTTATGAGAAACTGATGCGAAGCAACAAACTTTTAACTTAGTGGTTGAGATGAAGCCCTTTTGTGTAGACATGACATGTGAAATTTGATTTCTTTTTTTATTGATTTTAATTGGTTGTTGATGTTGCTGTGTATTGGCAGTTGCTTACTCTCCTTGGAGATTAGAGTTTTTTGTATTTGTCTGAAACCTGCGTTCAGGGTGAGCATTTGCTTAGTTCAGTGCCAAACCAACTGAACTGAATTATAAAATAGATGTCCGGGTGTCAAATTTCGTAGTTGAAACTGAACTGAACTTTTGGCAATATTTGAGTTTGGTTTAGTCATTTTGGTAACAGAATAATCAAGAATTGAAATGTTAGGAAAAAATTAAAAATTATTCCTTGAACTTCAACCTTAGTTTGGAAAGTGACATAATCAAATTTATGCCTATGGACTTAAAAATTGGGTAAGTAATCACAAAAAAAATTACGTTGAAAAAGACAATTCATAGAACAAGTCATTTATAAAACAATGTACTTAGTTTTCCCCCTGAAAGGATTGGTTATTTCAGTCAGTCTAGTTCGGTTAGGTTCTCAACTGAAATATTAAGCCTCTTTTTGAAGTCCGCTCACCCTGCCAAAAACCAAATTGAATTAAATTCTCAACAGAACCAAATTAAAATTTTGGTTCAGTTTGGTTTTCTGTTTTCACCTAATTATGCTCACCCCTACCGACATTAAACAACAAAGGATGAAGTAGATAGTGTTTGATATGAAGTTCAATCATGTTGATTCATGGAGTTTGATCCACTTTCTGCTCAATTCACTTCTCTGTATTGACACTAGAATTCAATATTTATCCTCTATTGATATATGTTTTTTGCTATATTATATATGTTTTTACTTCCTGTGTTTGTGTGTTATTACTCAAAATTTAAGGAAGTGGTCTTATACTTGTTTTTGCTATATTATATATGTTTAGACAGTGCTGATTTGAACACCAGGGTTGGGGTTTACCTTTGACTACATTATTCTGTTCATTTTTTTCTAATGAATTGCCTAATTAAAATGAAGAAACTGTGAAGCTATTGGAGTTGATTGTGCATAGATATCATGCTTTCTGCGTTTTTGTCCTTATTCTATTTCCGTCCTATCGTAAAATGTATTATTTAGGTTTCTGTTTTGAAGTTAGAAAACTTTAAATAATAAAAGGTCACTTTAATTCATTGTTATTTAAAAAAGCTATTCTAAAACTTACAATGTGCTATCAAGTTTTAATATTCAATTTTTCCTGATACTAATGTTGAACATTTGTCCTTCATCTTGTTCTTGGTTATATTTTGAATAATTTGATGTGATATTGGAGTATGCCGCATTTTTTTTGCTCATCTTAGTGGCATAGAAAATGATAGTAGTTTAATACTACAAATCGCTCTCTTTTTACAGCATAGAATGAGAATAATCCCAATATTGTGACCTGGCTTTGAACTAATCATCACATTTCTTTCCCATTTATCATTGGACATCGCTTCTTTCTACTGCATTAGTGAATGTCTTCTTATTTTGTGTACTTCCACTTGTTTATCATGCTACTGCTTTCCGGCAGATAGAAGGTAAGGTTTCAGTGAGGTTGTGCCCAGGAAAAGATGATAAGAACCGGCAGCTTACAGTGGGATGTAAGCTGCCTGGAAAGTGGATCTTGCACTGGGGAGTGACATATGCAGATGATGTTGGAAGGTACAGGTTCATGTTCACCTTATTCGCTGTTCAAGGGTATTTTAAAATGAGTTTTGATTTATAGTGTGGAGACCTAGAAATAAAACTTTAACTTTATCAACAGCATTATCATTCATCTTTATATTCAAATAAATGCTTAGAATGTCATATAGCCACCATCACCACCTTGTCCAGTCAGTAGCATGAATTACATATTTAAGACTTTGGCAAGCAAGGGAAGTAGTGTTCTTGCATTTAAACTAATTAACTGATTGATGTTCTGTTATAGCTGCAATCAATGAATTGCTTTGTTATAGCTAAAGAACTACTTAATCATTTGCTGAGGTTCTAAACAATTAAGACATACTAGTGTAATAATGTAAGTGAGGAAATTAACTAACCTCATTCTTGATTTCAGTTTTAGAAACCACTACAAGTTTCTTTCTATTTATCATAATCATTCATATAATATAGTTACATACGATTGTAAAATATTTCATGTACTCTGGGCCATGGGGCCTAATGAAGTGGCTTAGTCATCTAATATCGAAAATATTGTCAATTTTTTTCTTACATGCTTTTATCACTGTTTTTTTGGGCTTTTTGATGAACCATCATCTTGTTACTTGTCAGTGTAGAACAAATACGATAAGCCTTGAATATACAACGTTGACCTAAAGCTCTTTACTGGATGACAAGTCAAATTTTGTTCATGATTGATCTTTCGAAAATTGCAGAGAATGGGATCAGCCTCCTCCTGAGATGAGACCTCCAGAAACTGTCCCCATTAAGGTAGTAATTGATCTCTTATGCATCTTCATGGTACTTCATGATAAATATATTCCTTGAAAAGGATACTCTTATTTGATATGAGGTCATTGTTTTTTGATGGGAATTCATGTCAAAATTTGTTAGCTTTTCCCCTGTTTTAAACGTCATTTTCATCAACACCCTAAATGTCATCTCCCAAAACATCCATTTTCTCTCTTTCTTTCTTTCTTTCTTTCACCCCAAATTGCACTTGGGCATGTGGATCCTTTCCCAACATATATGTGATCACAAATAGCAAAATATTGATGGTTGGATGCTTTTTCTAACGTTAACCCTCCCTCCCTATTTAGACTTGGGACTGGCAATGCCCAAGCATTTGTGGAGTTATCTTCCTATACACCAATTTTTTTTAAAAAAAATTATTGGGTGATGTGTCTTAGGATCATTCTACTCATATTTTTGCATACCCCATGTTTGGTTTATTAGTGTTGCTTGTGCATAAGAAATGACTCCTCTAAGAATACCCAACCCTTTCCCTTGTTTGTTGAAATGTTATCTTCCTGTTTCAGGATTATGCAGTGGAAACACCAATGAAGTTATCTTCACTGACTTCAGAAGGAGATTTGCTTTACACATTACAGATTGATATTAGTGTGGATAGCTCCATAGCCGCCATTCATTTTGTGCTTAAGGTTCATATTTTCGCACTCTTGAGTGTTCTGTCTGTTGAGAAATGTGAGCAGAAGGAGAAGCGCAATGTTGTTTTTATTTGAAAAAAGCCATCCCTACATATGTAAAAATTTGTAATGTTCTAAAAAGTTGCTGTTTCTCGTGGAAAACTGAATTGCATAAATCAAAATTCTGTTGTAGAACATATTGAGCTAGATGTAAAGAGTATTGCACATAAAATTATTATATCGATCATGCATTTCCTAAGCTTGCTAAAGCATGGAATATTTTTTAAGGCATTTTTTCATTCTTTATGCTTTTGTATGTGGATTTTGTTAATATTTACTGCACTTTACTTTGATATTGGAATTTAAGTGATATTAGCTTTTAACTAGATGTTTGTTTAAATGTGTAGCAGCTGTGTTCTGATAGGTCTGATTTTATTCTCAAATTACTCTGGTTGTTTTCTGTTAATCTACTGTAGGACGAAGAAACAGGCTCTTGGTATCAACACCGTGCGAGAGACTTTAAAGTTCCTCTTATGCTACAATGCCAGGAAGAAGATAAAGAAGTAAGCGAGAAGAAAGGTTTCAGTATCTGGCCAGGTGGTCTGCAATTAGTTTTCAAATTATTCAGTTAATAGTCTTTAGACTGCGGTCATCTGACAATTTTACATCTCTTGTGTCCATTATGTTTATCTTTTAGCTGGTTCTATGTTCTCATCTACTTCCATAAGTTACAAGCTTGCTTTATTTCATGGTTCATAATGTATTGCGCAAAGAATTCTTGCCTTCTCCATTTTCTTATATCATGCATCAAAGGAAAAGAGAAATGACAAATATATGATGGTAATAAGGTCCAGAGGAAGTAGTGTGGTAGTAAAACGAAAGAACTAGAAGGTAGTCCTAGAAAATGCCAATGTTTGGAGAGAAATAAGGAAATAAAATAATTTCTAGTGGCCTGTTGGACAAAGTTCTATTAGAGACAAACAAAATATATCGACACTTCCTGAAGTATATTAACACTAAGGAGGTTGTTACATGTAAATATCCTAGCAGTTTTTTTTTTTTTTTTTGCTTAAGCTTTTTTGATGATATGGCATAGAACATACTTCATTAAATTTGAAGATTCTTAATCTAGATACAATTTTGACTACTTTTTTTGTTTGTCTCATTTTCATTTCATCTTACCTTTTCCATTTTCGCGAGTATGGAAGCACTGATTTGAAATTTCAAGCAGTTCAAATCTATGTAAAATTGTTTGTAATTTACAAGTTCGCATTGTATGACTTCAGGAGCTTTTGATCATTTATCAAACATTCTGCTCAATGTTGAAGGGTCTCAAATGAATGATGGCGATGAAATTAGCAGAGCGAAAAAATCCCAGAATCAAATTCTCACTGCAGAAGAAGTTTATGAGGAATACACTATAGTGAAAGAAGAATTTGTTCAAAATATGTTGACTGTTTCTGTCAGAAATAGCCCTGAGCCTCATAAGATTCTTGTTCAGTTTAACACTGATCTACCTGGGGATGTCACTCTTCATTGGGGTGTCACTGGGCAAAATGATAGGAAAGAATGGGAAATTCCACCTAGCCCACATCCACCAGGAACAAAAAGCTTCAGAAAAAAAGCTTTGCAAACTACATTGCAGGTATTTAAGCTGGGTCTTCAATTTATGGGTGTAGCAGAAGAATTCCATTTATTGATTTAGTACTTAAGAAACTTGCAAGTAAGCAAAGCAAGTGTTTTTGAATTTAGTGTAAATTCTCTTGTCATCTTTTTTTGTGCTTTGTCAATCCTTTGTTCAGGCAACCAGATCAAAGCTACTTATGACATAATTAAAATAATGCGGATAATGTGCATCAGTTCAATAAGAAATAAAAAGATATTTGAAGTTCTAACGATATTTTAGTGTTTAATGTATTTCTTATGTTCCATTCATTTAAATTTGACAGGTGAGGAGTGTAATTTTTATCAGCGTTAGCCTACTGCTTTCACTTGTAGGTTTTTTTCTTGAGACAAATTACAAGTTAATGATTTTGTATCAAAACTCTGCCATTAGCGATCCCATGGAATAATGGGGTCAACCTAGCATAGTTGGGATAGTCGAGATTATGATAATCATTATGAAGCTTATAGAAGGATGTTTTCTAGTTGGGTTATGTGAGATTATGACAATGATTATGAAGCTTATAGAAGGGTGTTTTTATAGTGAAAACTAAATGTAACAGTAATGGGTCACCCCAACATCGTTGGGATAAGGTGTGATGATGATAATGGTTATGAAGCTTATATATGAGTGTTTCAGAGTTAAAACTAAAAATTAGGGTATAACAAATGATACTGGTGAGTGTGAATTATCCCTTGAAAAGGGTTCCTCAAGGTTGAAGATCCACGAGATGACTCTTCTGTTGGTTTATAAACGTAAGTCTATTTCTTAGTGCACATAAGATTTATGGATTACCTCTTGATTTGAACTTGGTTATCATAATTTGCAGGGTCATAAACACATGCCTTACCATCCTTTCCTCGAATCAATATAGCCCGTGTTGGCTCTAATGCCATTAGGAGCGAGGCCATGTCAAAACACAAACTAATGGCCACCTAAAAAAGCTTTGCTTAAGTTGGCAACCTACAAGATCACTCGTAGGCTGGAGCTAATGTCTCACATCCAGTACAAGAGAGTCTTCAGTGGGGCATGCTTGTAGATCTTTAACTCAGACTAGATGCTTTTGAAAGGATGAAGCAGGTTCATCAAGTAGTACTTAGGTTTTGTTTGTTAGTTAGAAGCTGACCTGAGAGCATAGTGGATGGATTATAGGCGCTTGAGATGTATCTAAAGGAGGGGTAGATTTTAACATCCCCAAAGAAAATAAACGATAGTTCCACATCCAATGCCCAACTAGGAGCTCTTGGATATTGTCTGTTAGTACTTTGTAGATCTTCAACTTGGCGAGCTTGTCCTGGAATGATGACCTCGGTCCATTAGGTTGTATTTGGGCCGGGTTTCTTATAGACTTCATTAGTTAAGATGTGAGATTATTTATATTATTTTAAAACTCGCTGCTTGCTTCAGCTATGAACACCTCCATAGTGCAGTGTTATTTCTTTTTGTTTTCATATGTATTTCTGTTTGTCTTAATGGCGGTATTACTTACATCATCTTCTGGATTTTAGATGTCTGATAAAATTTTATTTTTCTTTTTGCCTTTTGATACAAATAGCAGTTTTATGCCACATCTTTAATTTGTATTCTATAATTGAATGTGATAACAACCAATTTGTGATAAGCCCATCGCATGCCCTTGCATACTGGGACAAGGTGTGGTGATCATTATCATAATCTATACCTTGCTGCACTTTCTAAATAATGATATAGTGTGTTATTTGTGGAAATGTTTTGAACTATTTTTAGCTTCATTTTTCTGAGAATTTTTTGGGTGAATAGCAGCAAGGGAATGGTGGTGGAAGCTCTGGATTATTTTCTTTGGATAAAAGATTCTCGGGTTTGCTTTTTGTGCTCAAGCTTAATGAATACACATGGTTGAACAATATGGGAAGTGACTTCTTCATTCCACTGAGTGATTCGTCTAGTGAGAAGTTTGAAAAGCAAGGTATTGAGGAGGATTCAAGTAAAGATTCTGTTGGTATCTTTACACAAACTACAGAGTCAAGTCAGTCAGCGAAGCAAGTTACATATACTGATGGAATTATTAGTGATATACGTAACTTGGTGAGTGATTTGTCTTCCGGGAAAAAATCAACATTAAGGGATAGGGATTCACAAGAAAAAGTACTTCAAGAAATTGAGAAGTTGGCAGCAGAAGCCTATAGTATTTTCCGAGTCTCTACTCCCACCTTTGTGCCAGTGACTGATGTCGAGTTAGAAACTTTGAAACCGCCTGCGAAAATATGTCCAGGAACAGGCTCTGGTTATGAGATACTTTGTCAAGGATTTAACTGGGAATCTCATAAATCTGGGAGATGGTATTTGGAACTTTATGATAAAGTCAGCAAGTTATCTTCACTTGGTTTCACTGTCTTTTGGCTACCACCTCCAACAGAATCTGTTTCTCCAGAAGGTTATATGCCACGGGATTTGTACAATTTAAATTCAAGGTAGTGTGATTTTTACTTTTTGAACATTTATATTATGTGCATCTCTCGTCAGATATACTACGAACTTTGTACTCCCTTAAAAAATTTTATTTTCTACTTTAAGTAGGAATGCATACATGTATGGTAGATAATTGTGTGGTACACTCAGAATTGCTAGTTCTTAATTTATTTATAATCATGTACAATTACAGATTTGATCGGGTATAGTATCACTTCTAGCAAATCTGAGATGGGATAGACTTGATGACATCTATTTTTAATCATTCGTTTTTTATCTTAGTCAAACCTTTTAAAGTGTGTTGCAAGCCCATGCAAGTAGCACACAAGTGAAAAGAACATATGAACATATGTAGGGAAGTTATTTTGTCCATCAGACAGCTGTAGATATAAAGATGAAAATGTGGTGATAACGGCTTAGGATGTACCCAATTTATAGGAAAACTTTCCATTTAAGTGTACTTTCAAATTACTAAATGAGTGGTTTAGAGTGTTTAATGCTGGAATGACACTATAGACCTCGTCATACCTTTTAGTGACAATTTCAACTAAATTTGATGGTATGAGTGAAGAGATTAGTTTACTAATTTAGCCTGCTTTCCTGCATGATGTTTTCATTGGCATACACTTTCACTAAAGATGCTTTGATTGGCAACTTATTGTGTTAGGAATTTCATTTCTCTACATTTCTGTGATCTCTCTTGTAATGCTTGGTTGCATTCTCGTCTCAAGTTTAATCAGGATAAGGAATGTCAAAATGTTCTTTTATTATGTTTATGCTCTTCAGAACCTTGTTGAAATGGAAAACTTTGGCTTCTTAAAACTTCTCCATTTATTTAAGTTGATAATACTATAAATATTGAGTATCAATTACCTTCCAAGATATTGATATATCGTCAACTCTTTTTTATATCATTTGACTATTGCAACTGTCATGCCTAGATATGGAACTATGGAAGAACTGAAGATGCTTGTAAAAGAGCTTCATGATGTTGACATCAAAGTCCTTGGTGATGTAGTCCTGAATCATCGTTGTGCACATTATCAGAATCAAAATGGTGTTTGGAACATTTTTGGTGGCCGTTTAAACTGGGATGATCGAGCAGTTGTAGCAGATGATCCGCATTTTCAGGTTAGTTTTAGTTGTCTATCAAAATGAGGGTAAAGGGTCTATAAATGGAGATATTTTATACTGCTTCATTTCCCCCTTGATCATTCATCTTCTAGTAAATAGGTAAAAAATGTCGTACCAGTCAATGATCATGGATAGCTGGACTAAAAATTAGTTGATGATTCAGGTATTATGTTCACTGTTCAGTAACTTAAAAATTAGGTTGCGTTTCTTAAGCATAGAAGCCTTTATGCACTTAATGACTGTTCTGGAAATGAGAAACTACTCTATTTTATTTATAGGGAAGGGGAAATAAAAGTAGCGGTGATAATTTCCATGCAGCTCCAAATATTGATCACTCACAAGACTTTGTGAGGAAAGACATCAAGGAATGGCTCGGCTGGCTTAGGTGTGTACCTTGATGATTCTTTTTAAAATTTTACTTTGCAAATAATGTTACTGGTAATTGCTTCACTATCTTTCGGAAATGTTGGAGTGTATAGACATGTAAGTGACAGTTGTCTAATTAATGGTTTCATAATGTTTAGCTCTTGATTTACATGGTTTTCTTTGTTATGGGAGTGGGTTGTGATGACCATAAGTGTTGTTTCTTGAACTATATCATTTTGATATGTATATGTTGGTGATAAATAATAATATAAAGTCGTCATGTTATATTTATTTGAGCGCTGCATGTACCATGAACTCTCAAATATTCATTGTTTTATTATCGATATTTCTAATAGTTGATATTTAATAAATTTTTATGGATTAGATTGATGTTATACAATATTTATTCTTGTATGTTTTAGTCTGCTTGTGCAGCTTGCTGGAGGTTTTGAAGTGCTTGCGTTGCTTTTTCTTGTTAGCATGTCTATCTTTATTCTATACAAGCGGATAAATACTTAGCTTTATCAGGCTGCAAACATTAGCTATTTAGCATAGTGGATATTATTTTTGTCCAACAAGTATTTGGCTTTATTTCTTCAATATGTTTTAATTAGGATTCGGAAAATTGTAAACTGACTTTTTTATTTGCAAAAATAGTTTTGTGTTTGATAAACAATCATAAGAGATGGGAGACTATGCCCTTAAGGGTAGGAGGTTGGAAAGAGGCTCGTAAAATGGAGGGCAAACCAATCATCTATTGGCTTGATTCCCAGATAGTTATTGTTTACTTATCTTATTTTCCCAATGCCCTGGCTTTCTAAAATCCAATTTAATTTTTTTCTCCTTCATTATCTTGCTCAACCCCCGTTAAGTATAGCATAGATAGGTGACATCACAACCACAATGTATATCATGGAAAAATTCTCAAGTTCAGATCTCTGGAACTTTTAACTTTACTTTGTATGCTTTCACGGCCATTGATCGACACATACTCAATAGGGAGGAGATTGGATATGATGGATGGAGACTAGACTTTGTTAGAGGATTCTGGGGAGGTTATGTCAAAGATTATTTGGATGCTACCAAACCATATTTTGCAGTTGGGGAGTACTGGGATTCCCTTAGTTACACTTATGGCAATCTAGACCCCAGCCAGGACGCACATCGGCAAAGAATTGTTGATTGGATAAACGCTACAAATGGAATGGCTGGTGCTTTTGATGTTACCACCAAAGGAATTCTTCATGCGGTAAGAACAAATTTCTTAGATTTTGAAATAGCATTTCCTGAATTAATCTATATCCTCGTTTGGCATTAAATAGTGCTGGTTTGATAATGTTTTATGCTTTCAATAATATTTTTTTGTTATTAATTGACACTTTTATGAATTTTATGTTTATGTGGCATACGCATACTTGTAGTCTGTAGATTAACATGTCTTCTTTGAAGATGACTTTCAGATAATAGTGCATCTAAATTTGATTTTTAGCTTGTTCATGATCCTTTTTTGTTTGAATACCAGAATTTGCACCTCTAAGTTGCTGGGAAGGCACAAGTTTGCTTTGCAAACAATGTCAAGTCTTCTTTAGTAGTACTCGAGTTGTTATATATACTATGCTCACAGTGAATCTTCTTAATGGCAGGCTTTGGAAAAATGTGAATATTGGCGATTATCAGATGATAAGGGAAAACCACCTGGCGTTGTTGGATGGTGGCCTTCACGTGCTGTGACATTTATAGAGAATCATGATACTGGGTCCACTCAGGTTTGATCTAATTTCTGCATTTACTGATGAATGTTGAACTCTTTTAGTAACAAATTTTTTACTTGTATTTTTTTAGCAATATAGGGTAGGAATCTTGTTAAGATTTTGTCTACTTATTTCTTAAGAAGATGGTTTGGGCATTTTGGCTTGTAGAACTATACGTATTTTGAGTTGAAGAAGAGTTTGCATAAAGCGCCTTGTCATCAATGATATATGTGATGTTGTACTTATATTCATGGAAGATTGCGAACACATTTTTTAATTTGATTCATATGCTTGGGGTTGACTGTAAACATAAGCTTGGACTATCAGGTGCTTATAAAAGTGATGCCCTTTAATGTGAACGTGAGAAGATTCTTTTTGTTTTACCACAATGATGAATGTTGCAGGAAAATGGTTTTTCACATAGTTGTGATTATCATCCTCATTTGAACAAGCTAAAAGGAATGATTCTTCTCAGGGCCATTGGCGATTTCCATCTGGAAAAGAAATGCAGGGATATGCATACATTTTGACACATCCCGGGACACCTGCAGTATTCTATGATCATATCTTCTCAGGTTATGAATCTGAAATTTCACAACTTTTATCTCTGAGGCATCGATCCAAGCTTCATTGCCGCAGTACAGTATGTAGCAAAGCCTTCAGTTTTATTTTCGTTATTATGGTGCCTGCCCCCGACCCTAGTTTTGTGTTAATTATCATTGCATAATTTGTGGTAAAGGTCGAGATAGTGAAGGCAGAGCGAGATGTTTATGGAGCTATAATTGACGAGAAGATAGCCATGAAAATTGGACCAGGCCACTATGAGCCTCCTAGTGGTCCACAGAAGTGGAGCACAGCAGCCGAAGGAAGAGATTACAAGGTCTGGGAATCATCCTAGTGGTAATTAAATATTTATACTTGCCATTCATATTGTCATTATTTCCTGTATTACTAATAAACTATACAATTGTATTAAATGTTTTCTAAATTGATTTAATAACGCGTTGAAAGGCATATTGCTAGTTGTACTCTATCTCTAGCCTGTATTCTCGCGTACACTCTTCAAAAAATATTGTATTAACATTTATTGAATAAAATGTATTCCTTGCCTTTTACTGTATTTGTAAAAGTGACTGATAATCCCTCATCAAATAAAGAAGGTGACTGACTATCATATTTTGTTGGTCCTTCTATGCAATTACCTCGAGCCACATGCTCGAGTAGTTTGTTTTTAGTTTCATGTAATTTGAATGTGTTTCCGGATGCAATTACAAGTCCCATAACTTGGTGTTATATATATGATTTCTCAGGAACAATTTGATTGTCTTCTGTAATTGTGCTCGTATGTTCTGTATAACTAGTTCTATATCTTTGTCTTTTTACTTCAACAAAGAAAACAGTGTTCATTACATCTTCAATACAGATTTTTATTCCAAGATACTATCTTCACTATATTACTTTCTAGACAAGTACGTGATTGTATGCTTCTGATGTATTATAAACTGTTCACGAGGAAATTACCTCCAAACATTTTCCTTACTACACGAGGATTCCAAGCCAAGGTTGCCTTATTTACCACTGGGGGGATGCTTTCGCTGGGACATATACCACCCTACTGCAAAGGCCATAACTGCAGCCGCAATGAGATCTTTCTTTTTCTTCACCCTACACCACAAGCCCTTGAGGAAACCTTCTTCTTTTGGGGTATAGTCGCTCTCCAAATGACTCCCTTTCTTACTCCCGTCCCTATAATATCCATTACGTGCCATTGCCATTGCTGTTTTTATCTCTGTTATTTCTCTTAGAATTTCTTCTCTAAAAGCTGTACAAGCGGGACTTTCCCCTTTGGTTTCCGGTGGTGTTGTTTCCTTCAGGTTGCCATCTTCAACGGCAGTTGCTGATGTTATTTCTGTGCGTGCTTCGTCCTTTTTATTGCCTTCTTCGTGGACCTCGCTCTCCAATATCGGCGAAGGATCGTTCTTCACGGTGGTGATTTCAGATTTTTTCTTATGGAAGTGGATGTGGAGTTTTCCATTATCCATCGTCCAGTCCATCCTCTCATAATCATCAGGTATTGGGTAAGTCTCCTTGAAGCGTTGAATCTTTTTATCATCTCGTCTTTCTCCACTCACAGTCATTGATTTCGCTTCACCGACTTGGATTTTGACATCTTCCTTCTGGAACCCTTTGTGGAGAACAAGAAGAATCAAATATGTTGTTCATCCGTATAAATGGTGCCGAGTGAATTCTCTATCTATGTGATCTTCCCTCTCATTTTATATCAAATCAAAGGTGATCATGAGGTTGCATACGCTATATCTTATTTCACAAGTAAATCTTTTTCGGGCAAAATCATCGTTTTACCAGCTGATACGAGCTGGCCTCAACTATATTATACAAAAGATGATTGATATATATTTGTCTTGTATAAACTCCGTCAATGTTAGAAGTGTTCTGCAAAAAGTCTCTGTATGGTATAAGAGTTCTCCAAAAAATTTGTCACTTTGTTGTTAACATGTCTAAAATTTTCTCATTTTCTACTTCCTTTATGTATGTATATATATATATATATATATAGTACGTGTAGTGAGATTCTTTTAACACATTTTTACTCATCATCAGGTTCTTACTACTTCAATAATAACTTAAAGTTTAATTGTTCATCAACTACAAGCATAAAATTTTAGATAATTCTAATTTTTTGCCAACTTTTTGATGTAATTTTTTTCCAGTTTTGGTGCCTCCTACAGCTTAGTATGATTGTCTTTTCTGTGTGTGTGTGTGTGTTTTTTTTTTATGATTTAAACTTCATAAAAAAAAATCTATCGTTGATAAAAATCGAAAGAAATTAATCGGTTATTATAAATTCAAGTCGCTCGTGGCAATGATGATGATAGTCGACATGAAGGAAAAAACAAAATTGAAAAAGTGGTGTCGCTATCTCATACCAGGAGGGAGATCGATAAACAGGGTATGTCTGTTGTCATCTTGGGTCCAAACTGATGTAGGGCGAAGGTTATCAACCGGCAGCCGCCGAGACGTTGAGCCCTCCTTGCGGATAGGTCTTAGAGAGTCCTTACGCATGAGCACTTCGCTAGTATTTCCCCACTAACCTTTGAAGCATTACGTCTTTATTTATTGCATATGTAAAAGCTTGGCGTTTATATGTTTGTCTGGAAATAGCTTTGAGACTTCTGCCCTGGGATTACTCCATTCTGATTCTCTTCCCACCTTTTCAATATGTGGATTTTGTTCTTGGAAGGAAGGGCGTATTCCTTGCTTCCTGGTTTTCTTTTTCTACGAGGGATTTCACCTTTGCATTTAGCCAATTGCTAGATGTAAGGAATGATTTTCTTGAAATGTAAGGATGAATTTCTGGGGAAGAATAACCAAACCCATCGGTCACGGAATAGAAAAAAACTTGGGTCTAAATATCAAAGGAGAGAGTTTGGGGTTTAATAATTAAAATTTATACAGTGATAAAAGAACAAAAGAAAATATTTATATAGACATAATGCAACAAGAACAATTTTTTCCTTGATAAATATAGCTTAGCCAGCTTGAAAATGTGAAAACATCATCACCTCCAATGGTATATAGTTGTTATGTTAAGTATCGTTGATATTGCAAGTTTGTTGGACCTGACAGTAAGATGCCAACTATTTGGCATGCATCCTCTTTGGATAAATGTCCTCATGGGAAGGGCAAAACAAGGGGGACAACGCATAGGAGAAACGGAGGTTTGGGTCCTAGAGGTGTGTTTGGTGTTGCTCATATTTTACAATGAATGTTAAGACTTTATTGGGTAACGGGTAGTTATGAATTTCGGGATTTATTCAAAATTTATAATATCTAGGTATAATAATCCGAAAGATACAATTTATAGATTAGGAACAAAAAAGATATACAATATTGGGGAATTATAAAAAAAATGAACAAGGCTACGACAAAATATTTACTCATGGGTAGGGCAATCTCTTCTATTTTGGTTTATAATTTCTCTTATATGGTTCACGGGGGAAGAGATCGAGTTTCAAGAAATATTAAATGGTCTTATCAGTACACACAAATGTACAACTCCCCAAAAAAATTAATTGCACTTATATTCATCATTGTAAGAATTGATTTCAAATTTTCCCTAGCAATCTTTCTATTTGATCTCTGACTATGTATTTTTATCATAAATAGAAGAAGTCAAGCACATAGGAGAGAACGAACAAAAAAAATGACCACTATGAGTCAAACTCAATAAAATTTGATCAATCCACTATTGTGACCCATATCTCTCGGATATTTCGATTCTAACTAATGACGATGCCTTTGCTTCAATCTGCTTGATCCTTAACAAATTAGTATATGCACTTTGTGAGGGCCATTCTAACTATATAAGAAACCGTGGATATAGTCGAATGAAAAAATCTCTATTTGAAGGGGTTTCGTCATATAGCTTTATTCCTATCCCTTGAAACAAGCACAAGCATATTGACAAATGTCTCTATATATTAAAAGGCCAGTGTGGCGCGAAGTTTGTCCAGGAGATGTTTTTTATTTATATTCACGCATTTTGGAAAGACCTACCAAATTAAATTTATAATCATTCAAATAAATATGTTCGTCTGATAATAAGAACAAAGACAATAAAGACAATTTTTAACGATAATTCTCATTGTCTTCAACAATGACTACACAAATTGGATTATGGATGTTGTGGGTGGTAGCCAACATCTTACTTCCATATTAGTTATAGTGAATATTATTATTTTTCATAAATTTATAGTTATCTCAGTCACGTGGCTAGGTTTTGAGCTTTGGAGAAAGAGTTCATGTGGTTCCGAGATTATGGGAGGAGATATGTGAGGGAAGTTGAAGCGGCTCATGATAACACGCATGTAGTCAAATCATGGAATAGAGAGGGCTCTCAAGCTCTATAAATAACTGAGCATAAGTGTTTGGAGAAGTGGGAGAAAATTTTTAAAATTTGGCAGATGAAGCGGAAAAGAAAACGTTCAAAGTTTCGGAGATGGAGAACCTTTGCTCGCCTCTCCGGAATCCTATTGCCTCATTGCCTTTTCGGAATACAGTGATGTCACTACCTTTCAGAACCCTAGTCTCCCAGTTGTGAAGTTCCCTCCACATCTTGTTGTCCTACACTATGAATCCCAGCCTGAATCCACAGTCAACTCCCAATAGCGCCAAGTTGCTGCCTTGCCAAGCCTCGCTAAAACATAGTCGTGGAAGGTTTCCCAGAAGGTTTGGAGTCTTCCCCTTGTTGCTGCTTTCCAAAAGTTGTTGATCATTGTGCATCGTTTAGGCGCCTCACCAGAGTTTCATTGTTGCCACCTCATAGCCACGATTAACTGAGAAGCCCTCTTGGTTGAATAGATACGATTTATAGAGCAGGAACAAGAGAGATATACGATATTGGGGAATTGTAAAAAAGGAAAGAGACTAAAAAGAGATGTATGATTGAATGAGGCTACGACAAAATACTTACTCATGGGTGGGGCAATCTCTTCTATTATGGTGTATAGTTTCTCTTGGCTATATGGTTATGCGGGGGAGGGATCGAGCTTCAAGAAATAGTGAATGATCTTATCAATACACACAAATGTACAAACTCTCCAAAAATTTTAATTACGCTTATATTCATCATTATAGGAATTGAATTCGAGCTTTCCCTAGCAATCTTTATTCAAGCATATAGAAAAGAACGAACAAAAAAATGAGTACTATAAGTCAAACTCAATAGAATTTGATCAATCCTTTATTGTGACCCAAATCTGTCATATATTTCAATTCCAACTAATGGCGATGCTATCACTTCAGTTCGCTTGATTTTTGATTAATTAGTATATGCACTTTGTGAGAGCCATTCGAGCTATATAAGTAACCATTAATATATAGTCTGGAAAAAAAATCTCTATTTGAGGGGGCTTCTTCCTATACCTATTCTTTCTATCCCTCCAAAACAAGCACAAACATATTGTCAAATGTCATCCCCAATAGCGCCAAGTTGCTGCTTTGCCATGCCTCACTATACCATGGAAGGTTTCCCCGGAGGTCTCGAGTCTTCCCCTTGTTGCTGCTTTCCAAAGATGTTGATCACTGCACATCGTCTAGGTGCCTCGCCAAAGTTTCATTATTTTTGTCTCATAGGCACCATTGTTTGAGAAGCCCTCTTGGTCATTGTTTTGTGAAACCCTGTCGTTGCCGGAGGGAAGGGAGACACAATGCCTTGTTGTGATGCTGCTGCTACACCACAACTAGATCATTGTCCAAGGCTTTGTTGTCCAAGGAAGCTGTGGCTGAAAAAATCATCACTTTGCTACTAAAGTTCTACCAAATGTCGTTGCTACTGACCGCTGGGAATACGTCGGAGGAGGAGGAATGCCCTGCCCGCCGGTGCTGCAACTTGAATTGAAGAAAAAGGAAACCAGAAAGAAAAATAAAGCAGTGAAGGAGAAGGAAAGGGGAGGAGCCCCTTCGTGAAAAACTCTAAGACCAGCGGCATGGGGCATGGAGTGCCCCAACACAACCCAATCGAGAACCACTGCCGTCGATGACCACCCTCGCCAGAAAAGCTACAAGAGAACGGTTGCCCATAAACAGAGTACAGTCACGCCAGCATCTTTTCAGCCACTGTCCAACTAAAGCAAGCCACTTCAAGACAAGCCGCTACCTCTATTGTACTCCTCTCATAGCCGCAACAAACCTAGTCATGAAACCTTGCCAGAGGAGCCCTAAGTCGCTGGAAAATCACCCAAAAGCTCACCCGAGCAGCGTTGCAGCAGAAAACAACAACAAGAGACCAAATTTAAGCCCTTTGTCTGGCCAACCCAGGACGTCATCGGCCACATCACCAACTCCACTGGCCTCCCCTCAACACCGAGAACAAATCCTGACCGAGATCCTCAAGAGAAAAAGCCACCCTTGCCAGAAAAATCAACCAAAAGAAGCCCACCATGACACTTCACTGCTACAGAAGGTCAAGACTCTACCTCCATTCGATTGCCATTGTCTCCGGCTACCAACCTAGATCGAGTTCCACTGCAGCAAGCCTCATTTGTCGCCAGAAAACAGAGACAAAGTCCCAGTCGAGATCAGTTCTGCCGAAACTTTCCACTGTCACCGTAGTCTGCAGACATCTCTACTTACCTTCGAACCACCATCAAACCCCTAAACAGTCAAAGATTTGACTATTTGGGTAATCTATGCCAGCCTCAGTCAGGTCCGTTTAATGTTAATTGCATCCACTTGTTATGTTTGAATCCGCAACCAGCTTCGCTGCCCCATGGTTGACCCCGATCATTACTAGACCTAGAACCGCAACCGCATCCATATACCTGTCCGCATCCTAGATTTTGAACTAGCGCAACATGCACCACCTACATCACGGCGCACCTAGAAGTCTCCATAAACATGCCCACTCCACCCGGCCTAGCCCAATATTTTTTGGTTTGAACCAACCCGAATGGTTCAATTTAGCATGTTATCACTTTATAAATAATTTGAAAGCTTTCCCGACTTTGGATTAAGACGACATTTACTACCCCACCATTTTTAGATATTCCATATATAATGATTAGGTTATTTTGAAGATTTGAAGAAAAGAAAAGGATTAACTAAGATATTGTAGTCCAAGATCGCAAAGGAAATTTTATTTAAAGGTATCAAAATTCACTATCTTGTGTAAAGTATAAAATCAAAGGGAAAATAGTGAATTTGTGGTTATTAAGCCACCGTGAATTAACCTAGGGATTTAAGTTAAACCCTTAATAACCATGTAAAAATCTCGTATGTTATTCTTCATTTGCGACATTTTATTTTACATTTTACTTGCACAATTTCTTTGAACGGCAAGAACGCCTTGGTCCTACCGAATCCACTCATTCAACCCAAAGCTAAGCATGATTTGCGGGTGCAGAAATCCCGCGCCCGAACATATTTTGCTCATAATTTAATTATAATCCTATTTCAACTCCAAAAACTTCCTAAACTAGTGGATTCCATGGCAAAGATGACCATATGACCTAAAGTGTTCGCTTGAATTTTAACTCCATACAACTCATGCAAGACTAGGTGAAATGATACATATATGCAAGGGAAGATTATGAATGGAGTTGGACACGGAGATCATGCTGATGAATGGCACCTTCTTTGGGCAATTCGACTTGCCGGGCAGTGGTTGGAACAATTTCTCTGGGAGGGATTTCACTGATAGAAAAGGCATGGTAGATCATGTACATGTAACATTGATATGTTTAATTTTGTGGTAAAAGTTAAAACACAGGAGGGATGAAAATCCTATTGGAAACATTGTCTCAATATTTGGTGACCTCAAAATCCATGTTTGTGAATTCAGAACTAATAAGGTTTTTTTTTAAAAAAAATCCAAATAAACATCTTGTCAATATGAATAGTATGTGCGCAAGAACGCATTCATGAAGTAACAACAGTGTAAAGTGACACTCTGTGCAATTGAGAATGATATATCTAGAAGTAGTATCTTATTTCCTATGAACAGTATACATAAAAAACTTAACTGCTCATAAAGTGTACTATTTAGGGGATTTATATTGTGCACATAACAGTATTTTCAAAGCTGAACTGGACTGGACTGGCCAGTTCAATCGGGTATATCAGTTCTGGACTCCAGTTTGGTCCATTCAGCACCAGTATGTATTACCCCTACCTGCAATTAAACTCTATTTTTACGGTTTTCACTAAAATTGCGCTATTTTCTCAATACCACAGTTTTTTCCCTGGTTTTTCAATAATAGGAATATCATGGCTCAAAGTTTGGAAAATGCAAACTATACAGAGCCAAAGCTGAAATAAGACCAAATTTTGAACACGACCTATCAACCCCAAGCACATATTAAACCAAGCATCCAAGCATACTGTCAAAAATCCGGTATTGCGTTTTAAAAACATCGCTCATAACATTTGAATACCCACATAGTTTTGAGAAAAAAGAGACCTCATCATCAAAATAGCACTGAAGGATTTGTCTGCATCTCCTCACAAGTCCATTCAATTGGAGTAAGCTATGATAGCCGGTCGCACTTGACACCCACATACTCCTCTAATACATTCTTGAGTGCCTATAGACAAATAAAGCATGCATTGTTAAATCTGAACGTTGAACATCATCTCTCGAACAATGGTATAAAGAAACAGAATAGGATTCAGTAGAAGACTGATTGACAAGTTAAAATCAAATACAGATTAAGACAATTATGAAACAGACTTACCTCAAAGGCAAACTGTTCTTTTCCGTTCAAAATTGCATCCATTGCAGAAAATTGATCATCAAAAACGCTATAGAATTTTCGGTAAAACTGACTCCTGAAATGAAACAAAAAGAAAAATCATACACTGTGAAATAAATTAAACAAGAGATGGCAAGAGAATGAGTCCTCAGTTCTTACTGGTCATCTTTTGTGCTCTCTTGGTCCATCTTGTCAAACTTCTGTGTAAGAACCTCAGCAGCTGCTGGGGTAAGCACATGTATGACAAGAGCCTCCAATGTCCTTGGAAAGTAGTGCTACAAAATTGAAAACAAAATCATGAAAAAACGCAATATCAAACTTCCAGACAACAAGGCCAACCCATTTTCCTCACAATCAGCTTTTCATGAGTCAAATAACTGAATGATTTCGAAAAAAAATTTCACACAAATCTAAACAATCAATCACTAAACTATAAATATTTACAATATAATCATTCAATAATGAAATAAGTCAGATGCCATTACCGAATAAGTTTTGTTTTTGCAAGAAGAACTTACCGCCATTGCCAATAACACGCTATGAAGGTTTTTTGGTTTAAGGCTGAAAAAGATTTTTGCAACTAGATCATCATTGGATGGGTTCGTTGTGAGAAGCTGCCTTCCAGTAGAACCTTCCACGTTTGCAGGCACTGTTGTTTCATTGTAGTGGTCAGCACCACGTACACTTTCATGGACAACGGAAACAAGTTGATACAAAGCTTGGAGGGCAAAAGGCTCTAACTGCTCCAAAAATTCTCCATGCCCATCATTTCTTGGCAATTTAAGTGCATTTGTATTGCAAAGATCTGCCAGCACCACGTTTTTCCAATTCAACACAGGTTAAGAAAGAATAAACAATCTCTAAACATAATCGCCATAATCATTCATGAAAAACCAAATAAGAATGATCAAGGCCATCAATACATACCACAACTCAACTTCAAGGAAACATGATATCAAAAATCACAAACAAAAAAAACAAACAATATTTTTATATGCATATCCAACAGTATAACCTGAAGAACCTTCATTATCTTTAGAATCCAATGGTAGCATTTTATCCTGTCCTATTTGACAAAAAAGGAGGGCAAAGATTAGCAATGAGCAGTTAACAACTATAATCCCATATAATTGTACCACAAAATATAAAGCTCACATACCATTTGCTTGTCAATTAACCTGCCCTTTCCACCAATGGAATTATTCATCACAAAAACAAAGAAAATAATACAGAATTAGAAAATTCAAGGTAATCAAACATAAAACATAATGCCTTAAAAATTATAGTGGAAGTTTACGGAACAACCTTCTCAGTATTCTCCGTAAATAGTAGGCATCCATATGGTCCAGCATCTTCAACATCATCTCTGATTGCCACCAAAAATTGACAGCTATTGTCATGTTTTCACTGTCCACTTGGTGATACCTTGTTCCAAAGAGAAAGTATGAAGGGAGAAATCACTTTGCGGTTAATTTTAGTTCTGATTTTTAGACAAGTAATACATACCACCCTTCTGGAATAAAAAGTGCATCTCCGGCATGCAACACAACAGTTTGAGAATAATCCTTAGCAAGCATAGCTCTAGAATGTAGCATGAAATTAGGTTTTGACATGTCTACGGCACTGAAAAAAAGAAGAAGAAGCAAATATTAACAAAAATGACCGCCCATAAGTTTTAATTAGTTGATGGCATTCACACAATTGTTCAGTTAATGCAAGGTTGTATGTTTATGATGTTTAAATGTTTTACCTATGATTTGAAGCTTCTCCATGAATAGGCAATGGATAGAGCATTCCACTAGCCGAAGGTGGCCACAATACAACTGGCAGAAACAGACGAAAAAAAATCACAATGACTTAGATACAGATTATCAGAAATTACAACTTAAAAGTATTTCAAACAATTACAGTCATCATATTGCTTTTTTTGTATAATAAGACCCAGCCATGCGGGGTGGGTTTCAATTGTCACTTGCCCAGATTATTAGGAGTGTACAAAATCAAAAAATGCACAGCTTTTCAATAAGACAGAATGACATCTCAATCATAAACCCTCGATAGCATACCTTGTTTGGAACCAGCAACTACACATAAAAGATTATGATGAGGGTCATAGTGGGTACTAGATCTGCATTGATCAGAATTCATCCAAAAGTTGATTGAGGCCAGTGATTTTGCTTCAATTAAGGAAGGCTGATGAAGAACAAAATATAATTAGAGAAAATATCCATCAATTATAGGTAGCACATGGCACAATCACAAGTTGAACTTCAAAACTCGAAGAAAAGTGCAGCACAAAACCAATTCAATAGCAATAGCATAATACCGGATATCTCACCCAAACACTGTATTCTCTTGCACAAATAAATACCTCTCTACAGTAAAAGAACTTATCATGAAGATTTATCGAGCCATTTGCTATAGAAAAAATCCTTGGTCAAGATATTAAACCTTTTCAATGTCTTCCATCAAGGATTCCAATGAACTCCTCTTCCCTTTGTCAAAATTACAAATTGGGACCTGCATATACAGTAACAAATACTGACTTATTGCTAGCTTACTATAGTCAAGCAATATATTTTGCAAGGTAGCAAAAATAGGGCTGCCAAACGGTATTAACCAATCAGATGAAGAAACCCAATTTGGACCAAAAACTTTAAATTTAAATCCACAAGAACCATCTGAAAACAAGACTATGACTTGTACTAGAATATCATCTATATAACAATGTTCTAGGTCAAGGAAAGTAATGTTGAATTTTAACATGATAGATTGACACAGATCCAATATGAAAACAATGTAACCCTTTGATGAGGTGGAAATAGTTTGACGTCAAATAAAGTACAAAAAAGTTAGCTGTTAGCTCAGATCTGCAGACTAGGATTAAAACTCAGGTGCAGAGATCAAAACGGAATCAAATTTCGAAGGCAGCCCAAGTTTGCAAATCAGTTATCTTATACTGGACCAGATTATAACTGCAACAATAATACACATTTAACAAAAAAATTGTGTCCAATGTCCTTGCATGTATGTATCCTGCAACAGCTCATAAGATTAGCATTGAATATTCCAAATATCAACATGAAGAAAACAAATGATCACTTGTAAAAATAGAACATTGATAAGTAAACATGAAAAAGTTCTGTGTCTCACTTGTGCCAAATAAACAAATGGCTCATGTGATGTTGAAACAGATCTTTTCAAACTTAAGTCTTCCGAACGACTTTCTTCAAAATGAAAGTCAGTTTCTTTTGCCAAGAGAAGCTTGCAGGAAGTGATAAATGTGGAGAACGGTAAAGACACCTGGGCAACCGATGTTGACAACTCAGGGTAATTAGGTAGAAGTACACTGATAAACTAATAAAATTGTTAGTCATAGAAAATCTAAAAAATATATATTTTAAGAGAACTCACCCTCTCATGGCTTCTAAGATCTCCAGAAAAAAATGGTGCTGATTCAGATAGCATTGCTTCTACAGGAGAGGAACCCACTCTTTCCTGCAATTTCAGTTCATTTCGCAAAAGAAAACAATATCTTGCAAAGATAAATGTACAGGTCGCAGTAAGCAAACAAAAGTTAAGAAATGTTTTAATATTTAACTTGATGTTCAAATACAGTAAACGCACAGAATTCACATAAAGCAGCATAAAGATTGCAAAACATGCAGTAATACACCCATGTAGGGAAGTTGCTATCCAATGGAGAACTATAAGGATAAATGCTTCTGAGCTTGCCAAGCCATAGAAAAGAAAAATATGTAGTTTTAGGAGCATAACAAAAAGGTAACATGTGGGGCATTACGTTGGCTAATGATGTTTGCTATTGATGAAATTGATAATCGCGCTAGTTATAGGAAGTTGAAGTTCCCAGGAAACATCATTATCCTTCTACGGCCCAGGCAGGATCAAAGTTCGACTATTCATGCCAATGTCTATTTTCTTCATTATTCTTGACGAAGTCTACTAGCAGCTATCATGTCTAAGCATAAAATTATAAAATGGGGAGGTTTTTTTCATCAAAATACATAAAATAATAATACCAACAAAATCAATCATAAAATCAACAAAAAAAAACACTACAGTTAGCTAGGAAACACCACGGCCATACAATGTCGCCAGATTAACCAAACAAGTCATATCACTCCAACAACCCCAAAACAAACAACCTTAGTCCCCGTTCATCAAACAAAACATAAATTTCACTAACAAGTGTATGTTTAAAACCATTCATTCAACACAAATTACCATTTTCACAAAAATAATAAAAAAAAGAACCAAGTAACTAAATAAAAATTAAAATAGGTACAAATATATACCAGCAGATAGTCGAGGCCACCATGAGAAGGATCCCACCTGGTGCAAGCCGTCCAACCACTCACGCACCCCACAAATACCTGCACCACCACCATGATTGTTAATAATAAGATCACGAAGAAGAAAACAAAAAAATCAAATTAAAGATCGGATTTTGATGTCGGTGGGGGTGGATTTGATGGAAAACCTACCGAGGGAGCGTTGAGTGGTTCAATTTGGGAGGAGAAGAGGTCGGGCGTCGGCACCTCCTCGTACCGCCGCACCCGCGGTTTCACTTTTGCCCCCTCCTCCCCCATTACTTCTTCTTCTTCTTCTTCTTACTTACACCACCGTCGGCGGTCAGCTTCTGACTCTCCGGCGCCGGTGAGTAGACAATGCCCGGCTATTTTATTCCCGAAAATGCAGGTGTGTACTTATTTTATGTCAAAATGGGGGTCATTACTAATGATTCCAAATTCCTAATTCCAATGGTTGCAAAATATCTTAAATGCTATTTTGGATTATTAAAAAATTACTTCATTTAAACATAAAACCTTGAGTTGTGGCAAAAAATATTTTAACAATTTTACTTTCCCCAACAGCGTTAGAATCTGATTTTAACACGAGAATTATTAGTGATTATCGTAACAATTTTAAATTAAACACAATTAAAATTTTATTTTGTACTTAAAATTGGCTATATCTATGTTATTTTTAAAAGAGTTAAAATGAGGATGATGAGAAAGAGAAATCAGGTAATAATTTAGATAATACATATTGTTCCTAAGTCACTATTATTTAACAGTGAATATTACCTCTTCTTATTTATTTTGGTATAATTATAATTTTAAATTATTTTTATATTTTGATATTATAATATTATTTGTGTATTAAGTCAATTTGTGCAGGTACACGTTATTTTCAATTTTCCAGGTCTAAAATTGAAAGAGTTGTTTAATATTTATTTCTATTTGGCATATTTTTACATCACATATTCAAACAAAAAAACATGTTTAAGATTTCAATATCTATTTCAATTAGTTGTTATGACTTTGATAGTTATTACAAGTACCTATGAGCTTTATACATTATAGATTATTAGCTACAAGTTTTTTCTATTAAATCTATCAAGAATACTAGAATACAATTATTTATTTTACAAAATTTATTTATTTTTATTTAATCCGACATCTCACAATAAATTATAACTATTATTTTTCTTTCAAGATGAAGGCTCAATAAAAGTTGTCCAAATATGGATGAAGGATATAAATTAGACTTTTGATAATTTTTTTTTAAATTTTGGGTTTACAATTCTAAGCATTTTATTTGTTTGGAAACATATACCATTAAATGATATCTTAGGTATTTTATAAAAAAAATTGAAATATAGTTGAAACTTGTAAAAAAATTTTATTATTGAGATAAATTATATAAACATGTTAATAAACTATTTTTGTTAATTTTAATCTTTATAACTGTATATTTTATCTCAAACGAGTTATTTTTAACCTTATAATCAAACTGATTTTGAGTTCTCAAACGAATTAGTTTTAAGTTCCCAAACAAATTAGTTTTAAACTCTCGGGTTCTAAGCTTATCAAAATTTAATAGCATACGAGTTAATTTTAAGCTTATTAACATTTAATAGTTTAAATATATTCAAGTTCAAATAATATAAAAACTATTTAAATTAATTTTAAGTATATATACTCAAAATTTATAGTCCATCTCAAATCGAATACGTCAAACTTCGAATTATTCGATTGAAATACAAGTTGCCCTCGTTTCGGCTCGATGGCTCGTTTAGCAGCCTCCTCGTCACGCCCAATCTAACGGCCTACAATTTTTCACCAGTAAAATTCCCTGACGCCCGTTTCTAGGGTTCCATACCCCTTCCCCCATTTCCCCCCAACCATTTCGATCGATCTCTGCGGTTGGAAGCGATGGGGAAGGGACCTGGATTGTATTCCGAGATCGGGAAGAAGGCTCGAGGTGATTTGATTTTTTTGGTGGTTTTTTTGGTGTAAATTTTGGATTTTTATGGTTCATGATTTTGGGTGTTGCAGATCTTCTGTACAAGGATTACCAGAGCGACCATAAGTTCACCATCACCACCTGCACTTCTGCTGGCGTTGTGAGTTGATTTCATTTCTACTTTATGTTTTTTTTAAAAAAATTTTTGGTTGCTAGATGGATATAATTTATGGTTTTTAAGTTTTGTATAATTTGATTGTTGTTGTTGTTGTTGTGGTGGTGTGGGTTTCTCTGTGTATGCTAGGATTTTTTTGCTGGTTGAAGGTCTGAAATGTTTGTACTTTGGACTAGCTGAAACTGTGGCTGTGTGGGGTTTGTGTTGGTGGGGCATTGTGCTGTTTGGGCTTGTGATTATACCTGATTTTGGTTTCATAATCCGAAGTTATGAATACTTCTATATTTCGTTGTTTGGTTGATATGATGCTCATTGTTGAAGTTTTAATTCGATTGCTCATTATTTAAAATTTTTTTTTGGGGAGGTGGAGGGAGACGGGTTCATTTGTTTGAAGTTGAGCTTTTTAAAGTAGCTGATGTCGGTTAGTTGGTGGATTGTGTGGTAATTATTCAGTGGTTCTGATCTACTTGAATATGGGAAAAGGATTTTGAATAAGAAATGAGATATCTGTGGCTCTTGCAATTCAATGCATCTGTGCTGCTCTGTAGAATTTGTAGTTCAATGCAGGCATGTGTCTTTTTTCACTTATCACTGGAAGTTGTTTACTGGTGATGGATTGTGTGGCAATTAATTATTCAGTGGTTCTGATCTACTTGAATATGGGAAGTGAATTTTGCGTAAGATGGTGCTTCTATGCGCCTGTGCTGCTTGCAGTATAATTTATAGTTCAATGCATGCATATGTCTTTTTCACTTATTATTGGAAGTTGTTTACCGGTGGCTTTTCTTAACACTGATCTGTTTGTTTAGTTGTGTGACCTTACTATGTGTTTCCCATATTATCGTGTTTTAAGGTCCAAGTTATTGAAAGACTCGTTCAGTTCAGCTAGTATGTTAAGAATATTGAATTGAGAAGCATTCCCCTTTTGAGCATTATACAAAATTTTGAAGTTTGCGGCATGTCAAATGGATATGGGAAGCATTTTCCCCCCATCAAATGTATGAAAGTTGGTGTTTGAAATAGTTTATACACTTTTAACACACAATTTGTTTTTTTATTGTCAAATAATTATTGCACTGTTAACGTCATGAATTTTCCTCTTTATTTTTTCTGCCTTGTTCTTTTCCTGCAAAGTATGTTTATGTTATCTGGTATATGTGCTTTTTTGATTTATTGCTACTCTATAGTTGTTTGCTTACATGTTCTTTTATATTATTCCTAATACAGGGTATTACCTCAACCGGCTTCAAAAAGGGTGAGCTGTTTTTAGCTGATGTTAACACACAGCTGAAGAAGAATAACATCACTGCTGATGTTAAAGTAGACACTAACTCAAATGTGAGTTGTGTGCTTGCAGTTTTCCAGTTGTTAATTGTAGTAAATTAATAGCAGAATCCATGAATATCAATTTTATATAGTTGAGGGTTGATTTTAAATGGATGTTGTTTTCAGCTGTTTACAACGGTCACTATTGATGAGCCTGCTCCTGGATTGAAAACTATTTTCAGCTTCACTGCACCAGATCAGAAATCAGGGAAGGTAATTATTGTGTTATATGGTAAATAGTTTTAGAAAGCTTTTTTGGTGTATCCATAAAAGTTATCATTCAGCATGTGGAGTATTTGTTTCCAAGTTATATGAAACATTTGTACCACTGTTTTTTTTTTGGTTGTTTGGCTTATTTGATTTTTTTGTTTTCTAATGGCCATGGTTTCTTTTCTCTATATGATTATTTGAACAGAGTCTTGGTTGATTTATCTATGGGATTGTTGATAAATGTGGCTGTAGGTGGAATTGCAATACTTGCATGATTATGCGGGCATCAATACTAGCATTGGGTTGACTGCTAATCCAATTATTAATTTCGCTGGTGTTGTTGGAAACAATACATTTGCTGCTGGACTTGATCTTGGCTTTGACACTGCCACTAGTGGATTCGTGAAATACAATGGAGGATTAAGCTTTTCCAAAGATGATCTCATTGCATCCTTGAACTTGTGAGTGCCCTTGCATTTAACAACTAATTGAAAAATAAAAGTCAAAGAACTGGTTCAAGCAAATTAAGAGTTTCATCTTTGTGGATTATACTGCATATATAGATAAGTTTTTTGTAAATTAACTACGAATAAAATGATATAACATTTTTTGGACATATGATGTCAATTCTGTTCTTCGTGTCTTCAGGAATAACAAGGGGGAGAATCTTACAGCATCTTACTACCACATTGTTAGCCCACTTACTAACACATTGGTTGGAGCGGAGCTTTCTCACAGCTTCTCAAGCAATGAGAACACTTTCACCATTGGAACTCAGCATGCAATGGACCCCCTCACAACAGTGAAAGCTAGGTTTGATAACTATGGCAAAGCTAATGCCCTTATCCAACACGAATTTAGGCCAAAGTCTCTTTTCACAATCTCTGGAGAGGTGGACACACGGGCTATTGAGAAAAGTGCAAAGGTGGGCTTGTCTTTGGCTCTGAAGCCGTAAGTATGGTGATCTTTTTTAGTAAGAAAAATGGAAAGGAAGATGACTATAATCGTACAAGACATGATTTCTTTCTCTCCTTTTTTTTTGGGTTCTGCAAGCTTCTCCAATGAACCTTCTTAGTAATAATTCCTGCCGTTGGTTATGTGGAAAGGATGAGTTCTTTCTTTTTTTACTAATCTGGCTATTTTAGGTGGGTTGAGTACTTAAATCGGAACAAAGTCAAATTTTGATGGTTTGTCTATCACTTTTGTGTATCGAATGCAGCTTCTTTAGACGATATTGAAACGAATATTGTTGTTCATTTGTTTGGGCATTGTTGGCTCCCAATTGTTTTGATAAGGTACATTCGAATTTGCTATCTTGTTGCATACCACTACATATTATTTTATTTTCGCCTGTTACTGGACTTATATTGTTCGATGGCATTATGGGTACGTGGAGATTGATATGAGAAAGTGAATAAATGGACAACAGAAAGTAGGTGCCTTGGATGTCTGCTGTTGTTTGCATTATTATTGATCGTTGATTCTTGAACGAGATTAGTTAGCTTGTTAATTATGGGAGCTTATGGTGTTAACAAATTGGCAAGTGTGAGAGGCGAGATTAGCTCGTTAATTATGGGTGAACCTACAGTCCAACATTCCATCTTCTTGGATTGCTGTGGTAGACTGGTAGCATGGTAACGGAAGATGGTCTAAAATGAGAGATAAGTCACTACATCTTTATCACTGAGATCATGTTACAAACCCTCAAAAGGTATGAATAAAATAAATTACTATGTAGTAGAAATTACAGAATATTTGTTGTGAATGGCCTTCTTCATTTATTTGCATACAACTTGTACACAATTATATCTGCAAGTTACGAGTTATTTTCACGTGTGTCTGATAGCTCAACTACGAGTAAAAATAAATGAATAAATAAGTAACAGAGTAAGATTTGTCATTAAAAAAAAAATTAGGGCCGTCTATCCTGTTTGATATTTGATAAATGAAAATTTGGGCAACTCGAGGTGGGAACTGGTATCATCAAGCCCTAATAAAACTGCCCTTCTTGGTCATTTTCCAAGCTAACGCTTTCTTGTGTCTCTCTTGCCCATCTCCTCAACTTCAAAGAAGACACTGTCAATGGTTTTGAGTAGCTCCAACTCTGCACCAGATGCAATGCCAGAGTCCACGTAACATAGCTGCCATAAAATTGTCTTGCATTACGGAGTTGTTGGAACCAGGGAATGTTTTACATGTTTATGCTACTAAAATGATTTAATAAAGGACACCAAACAAACCCTATATATCAGTATCAAACCCGATCAAAAGTTGTCCTCAATTTCAAAACTTTGATACAGCAATAAAGTAGTTGTCATATTGAAATAAACTAAATGTAGTATGGAGCAATCTAATAGTTAATAGTGATATACAAGCTTCAAAAACTGGCTATCTAGATCAGTACCTGATATTGTGGTTTTCTTAATGTGTGACCGCCTCTCTTGAAAAACTTCTGCCATCCAGAGTTCTGTTCAAGCGATCGTTCCAGACTTGCCGTCCTCTGAGTAAATAGATCAATTTCATGTTAAAAATGAAGAACACAACAACAACAGCAATAAAAAAGAAAAACAGGTGACAGTAGAAGATTCATGATTAAATCAGATATGCAACTTGATAATCTATTTAAAACTATAAGATACATAGCAAGTCCTACGTGCGGTAGTACAGGTGGAATACTTCAGTTAAGAGGCAATTATATGCCATAATAGGTACCAATGCATACGCAAGATATTAGCAATGAAAGACAGTAACATACATGGCCAGGGTCTAAAACCAAAAGAGAATGATCATGCAACATTCCATCTGTTCCTTTTTGCACTTGAATTCCGATAATTGTTCTGGAGTGCCCATCATGTTGGAAATACAAGGGGCTGCTCATTAACACAGATTCATGATTCTACACTCTAATATAAAATACAAAGAACAAAACCATTGAACCAGCCAGTAGGTCAGAAGCTGATCCTTACGTCTTCTCACTGGCCAGAACATTTCCTGCCTCATCTGTCCCAGCAGAAACCTTTTCAGAGAAATAGTTCCACACCCATTCAGCGATAAGCTGGTGGCCATTCATCCTCATTGATTTGCTGCATGAAGAATTATAATGAGTCCCCAAACTAGAAGCTTCTGGCTCTGTACGTTTCTCATAAGTTGATTTTGTTTTCAATCTGTTAGAACTTCGGGGACATAAAAACTTGTCCATTGGTCCATAAACAGGACCATTCTTTCTCTTACCATTTGCATGGTCTCTCACTGCTTCTTCCAATGATTTACTTCCAAAATCAACGATTCTAGCCCGCAGCCCAAAGGAACGAAATAGGGCAGCACATTCAGTTGTTCCAATCCATTTTTTCTTGCCATAAATTTTTTTGTTAAAGGTTTCAGAGCCAGTGGCATCAAATCCCATTTCCCATGCAATCTCAAGCCACCTTTGCAGTGATGGAATGTCCGGAACAAATCCTACTCCACCAAACAGAATGCTCTTCGCTTCATCTCTTTCTTTCAGTAGATAAGAGCTCAGCATTTGAATGTTTCGCCAACCACAACCCCAACCTAAATCTTCTGACTCCAAGCTCTGGAAGTGATTTACATGACCAGATATAACACAGCTCAATTTCCCCTTTTCCAACCCTAAGCACCTTTTAAGTAGAGAAATTAGACCATGTTCAACTCTGTAGAAGTTGCTCCGAAATTGGAGATGAACAAGAGAATCAATCTTCTCCTCAATATCTGTTTCACCACAACCAATTCTGTTTCCACATAGTATCGGATTTCTAGATTCAATAGAACTGCCAGAGGCCTGCAAATCAAATGAGCATAATGAAATCAGTGAGAAGATAATTACACTAAATGTACATTAGTTCTACAAAAAAGGAAAACGACATAATTCCGTAAAGGCAATTGTTTGTGTCCATGACAAACATTCTACATATAAGATCTCAAACCAGTAAATCCACGATAGATCACAGCTTTGTAAAACTTCCTCCTCTTCATCTTCTCCTAATTCATTCATCTGATCTTTTTTTTTTTTGTTGTGGAAGTAAGAAATTGTATTCCAAATGACAAATAAAACAAAAGTTTGGATATTTATACGCCACTTACATCGAGTAACTAAGAAAGCAAATCAAATCGCACAATCATAAACCATAAATCACCAAGGAAGATGACCAAATATGATGTTTTGATAATTCCTCTCCACATTATTCCATTGCAAACGAAACTACTGCACAATTCTAAATTCATATATCATTCGGTAAAATATATTCTTAACAATTTCATGCATATCTCCTAATCCACACGATCAAACATAAAAAGTGCAGCCAAAAAAAAAAAAAAGAAGAAGAAGAGGAATTCATGATAAAGCTCGAGATGCTTATACCTCAAGCTTAATAGGGCTCGACTCCAAGGCAATCTGATGGGCGAGCTCTGCGTCCCTAGCAAGTTCTTCCTCAACAAGATGCTCATTTGCGTGCCTGCCCACATCCATCCAAAACCACAAAACCCTCAAGCAAAGGCCTAAACATATCATCAAAACGCGCACAAGCTTCCGGAAACGACGTACCTTTCCAGGTCCGCCAGAAGAGGGAAGCTCCGATGGCAGAGGGGACACGGTGATCCCATTACTGATCTCCAATTGAAGGTCGGTCTACTCACACCAAGGCCACCCACGATCGAATAAAAGAGAGAGAACGGTCTCGAATTGAATAAAAAAGATTGGATTTTTACGAGAGTCGGCCAAAACGCCTACACGCAAGCGCGGGAAAAAAAAGCCCCGCACGCCCAAAATTTCGAAGGCGCAAACAGCTTATCTATCAATTTTTTACATTATTAATTATTGCTAATTTATCGTCCTTTCTTGATTGGATGATTGATTAGAAGTCGCAGTGCATTGTTGCCATGAACCAGTATCGTCGCCGGAGAGAAGGCCTGCGACGTCAAAGAATGGGCGAGTGAATGTCATACGTGGATGTTGTTCTCTGGCTGCCTAAGCCATTGCCGACGTTAACCCAAAATCTAGCATCTAACCACACCAATCAGGCCAAGGGTTTGAGCCGTCGCCAGAACACATCGTCGCCGGTACTGGACTAGAGTTGGGAGGAGAGAGGCTGCCCGTTGCTGCTATTTACCACTCATCGTAGCCAACCGGCAGCCACCCTCCAATGTCCAACGTCCTATGCTTGCCGCTACTAATGGTTGCATGTCCCCGCTCATTGAAGTTATTGCCTCCTCCGATATATTATAGAGCTATATAAAAAGTGGGTAAATACAAAAAAGAAATCATCTGTGAGAATTACTCCGGAACAAGAATTCAAAATTGGTATTTTATTTCCAACAAGTGTCATATTTTTCGTATCCTTTATTCACAAATATGTTATTGGTTGAATGTATATTAATAGTGTTTTCCTTTTAGGGAGGCTGCATCATAGTCCTCTCCCTTAAGGGAGATTGTAAGAGGAGTGTTCTACCATAAGCAATAGTTTTAATCATAGTTGTAAATACTATTTGGTTGCAATCGGTGGATTGCGTCTCATATTTACATCTAATACAATTTAAGCTTTTATGTCATTTTAATCGGCGGCTTTGTTTTTAGTATGAAAGTTAAAATTTTTGTTATTTTAATCAGTATTTAATAAAATATTAATGTTAAAATATATATTTTTAAAATTTAATGACATATTTTATTATTATTTTAAAATATATTCTTCTCGATTCAATCCAGTTGAACTAAATATAGCCTGCACCACCTAAAAATCTGGTATGGCCACCGTTACGGTACTTAAAACTATGGTTTGACTATAGTTTTGTCGGAAAGTGGTTTCATTTGTCAAAGAATAGTTTTACTTATGTATTGGATGAGTAGTTTTATTCATGTATTGGAAGAGTTATTTCAATTAGTGGAGTAGTTTTACTAATATTGGGGAGTGGTTTTCATTCAAATGTACTTGGGAGGTCACTCATGTAGAGTAGCTTGTCTCGCTGTATATTTGAGAGCGGTTTAATGCCCCAATTTGGCTCAAAAGATGGACTAAATTCAATATTATAATTCGAAAAGCTATTCGTTGATTTATCACCTACAAACTCTATGGAAGTGAATCTAACCCTCCAGGTGGTTTAAGACAGACATCTTATTGAGTTTTCATATAATGTATGCAAAATCATACTAAATAGAACAAATCTTAAACTTAAGACTTCTAAATAAGAATTTTGAATCACAAGAGAGGTAGCAATTAAGAGGATGACTTTCAAATGTAATGATCTCTCCAAGCTATACGAAGGTAATACCCCAATGCAAATAAGAGTTGAGTACTTGAAAGATGCAATGACGTGCTCCAGTTCTTATCTTAGTTTTAGTGGTTGAGTTAGGTAACTTAATTTCATAATGTAGATGAATTGCTATAAATTAAACACCCGGTCGTGCTTACCTATTCCGCATACTCCACAAAAGGGATTAAACACATAGGCATCATCGGATGCTAGGGCATCATATCCTAACACCCAATCTTCATGTGGGCTATTTGCATGGTATGAATTGTAAACTCCTCCTATCCACATTTTTCTATACATACAGCTGTAATCAAATTTGTTTTGTATACTTGAGTTTGCTCCTCATCATATTTCAAGATTTTGAGGCTTATACACATGCAAATGATAATTAGCATTTGCCCCAAAGTTTATCTACTGCACATCGATAATAATAATAAAATAGAGTAAAATATTAAGCACACATGTGCAAACAACATATCATACCGAGTCAACATACAAGGTTCATAAGGTTCAGGGCCCACAAAATCATATAATCATCCATATAAATCCAAATACATATCATGTAAAACCCACGATTCGAGTTAGGGTTTTATATTTAGAACCGGTCAGTTCGACCGTTATTTTCGAGTCGAGTATGTTTCAGAACACGTGTACTGAGCCGACTCCAGTCGCGTGTATGAGCTACGAGGGGTCATGTGTACCCAAGTATATGATGATAACGTCATGAATACAACAGAAAAGAATGAGTTATCAGAATATATGAGAGTATGCAGTCCAATTTTTTTTTTATTATGCAGTTTGATCGGAGAATTAGTTTTAGGCCGTCTATCGCGTTAGGATGCGTTACGGGTAGTTTGGGCGGGTTGACAATTATAGAGCATGTCATTTTGATTTGGTGTGTTTATTTATTTTTTGGGATTTTTCCAGATTTTTCTGGATTTTTTTAGAATTCATTTTGAGTAAATAATTATTTTGATTCGAGATAGAGTCGAGTCAAGTATTATTTACAAGAATGCCATCCAACCCTTTCTTCTCCACCCCGACGTTTTTTTTCACCGAAAACCCTAGCCGCCCCACCATACCGCGCCGCCGCCGCAGTCGGTGCCGCCTGGCTGCCTACCGGCGCCGCTCCGCCCCACCACGCCGTCGCCGTTCCGCCCCGACCAGCCCCGCCCCTCATCCGGCCGCCGCGACAATGGAAACACCGCTGGTAGCGCCGCACCCGCGCCGCGATCGCGTCGCCGATTCCGGCACAGGCGACCGCCGCCGTCGCCGTCCAGTGGCCGCCTCGAGCCCCTCGACCCTCCAGCGACCTTCCTCGACCAGAGCGCCGCTGATCGCCGCATTGGCCGGCCCGATTTAGCAAACCGCCGCCGCCGCCTCCGTCGGCCACGCCGACACCGCAGATGTGTCGGGCTCGTCGAGACGGTTCCAATGGTACCATGTATGACCCCTATCCGGCCAGTAGACGCGCGTCAGCGACTCTTGCCGGAAAACCACCAGAAAGTCGCCAGAAAACCGCTGAACCCACCAGAAAACCACCGGATCTCGCCAGAAAACCGGAATTGGTGGAATACGCTGGAATTCACCGGATCTTCCGCAGAGTTCACCCGGTCGAATCCGATTGAGCTTCGGACGCCGTGGAGCGCCGAATTCGAGGTTCGAGATGCACGTACGACGAAGCCCTA
>JAVDBV010059747.1:0-17014 GCA_032619315.1 Piper longum
GTCTAGTTCAACTCATTTTCAATCCATTTTCTACCATTTCTTGACCATTTTTTGTAATTTGTGAACCCCTACATTAAGTTTAAATGCATATTCACATGATTTAGCATGTTTGGATGTTATGATTATTATTTATTTATTTATTATAAGATATTATTTATTTATTTATTTATTTATTTATTATTATTCATTTCTTATTATTCGTGTATTTATTGATGATAATGCATGTTTATATAATTATTTATTATTATTAATGATACATTTGCTTATTAATATTAGTCTTATTTATGTTTATTAAATTGTAAGTGTGTGTGTATCTATTTATTTGTTCGCGTGTATGTTATTATTTATTTATATTTAATTATTATTCTTGTATTCTATAATTCTGATATTATTATTATTCATGATTAATGACTATTAACTATTTATTTATTTATTTATTGAATCATCATTTATTTGTTCACTTAATTATTTAATTATTTAATATTTACTAACACAAGTATATATGATATTTACTCGTATTTAGTTGTGTATTTATATAATATAATTATATTATTATTTAATAATTAGAATATTATTTATGTTCATGTATTTATTTGTTTATTTGTTATTTATTATTAGTATATCTTGATTTACGTACTATATGTTTAGTTGTAGGTTTATTTAGCACTATCATAGTTATTAGGATATATTAATGATGTGAGCACACACCACGAACAAGAATCATATGGAGATATTAGTATTTTACCTAACAATGGGCTTTGATATAGGTTACGGAGTCTGAGCTTATCGTAGATTTATTGATGTGCTTGGAGTTTGGACCATAGGTCTGTAGGACTCCCTCTTTGTTTGATTTCTGCATGACTACGTATGTGGTGAGTTTAACTGTGCTTTATACGTAGGACGGCATTGGTGGCTTTTTATCGGATCCCTTTGATATCGGGTCATTTAGCCGTATTTTTTACACATATTTAATAAAACTACAAGGATGAAATCTCTTGTTGATTTTTGAACTAAAGCTCTAGAAATATATGATACAAGCATTTTCCCTAAATCTATTATATAAGTATGTGTATTTTCACAGATTTCATGAATAAGATAGTGAACGGTATGGAAATATGTATAGATTGCACTAGTAATCTTTCAAACCCTGAGGTAATGTGGTGTATGAGGGTATTACATAACGCAACATATTTTTAGGATTTGTGGCACAAACTTAACCATTCTTTTTGCCACTCGAATACGGTGGCTGGTGTAATATGGAGGATGTGAAGGCGTAAGCATTGTGTGTATGAATATGAATATTAACCGTGCATAGGCATCGATACTTGTTTAAGTATGTTTGCTTACCGCCCAGTGTGAGGTAATTCTGAAGTTTCATAAATTTTTGTGGGTAATGGAATACCCATTTGTCAATTTGTACTAGTTATTTTTCAAACCAGTAATATTCGTCACTGACGTTTTTCATATTATATACGTAGGTCTTGCAATCCAGAGTCGATTTTGGTGGAAAGACAAATAAATGCTATACACACTTGAACTTAATGTAGTTATTTTCTTTCTTATTTTTATGTATATTTGATGTATTTTAACGCATATTTAACAATGTCTTCTATCCTCATAATACCAAGTGGGTTGATTCGATCTATTTTATCGATTGAGTCTTACTAACCAACAACTTTTGGCATGGCTTGACTTGATCGTAACATTTTTCCTTCCGTAATTTATATCAAAACCCACTGCTAAGTAAAATACTAACATTTCTACATGATGCATGTCATGGTGTGTGATCACATCATCAATACATCCTAATAAATAAAATAGTGCTAAATAAACCTATAACTAAATATACAACACGTAAATGCATTTTCCATGTCCACCGCTAGATCGGTGCTCCAGGAAAGAGGGGATGCTGCTATACACCTGTTTGCACACATTAGTACTTATCTAGTTACGTGGATAATTTCTGGGATTTATGCTTATCCAGTCACATGGATGATTTCAGTGCCTCGAAGAAAAAGTTTCAGTGGTTCCAAAATTACATGAGAAGAATTGTGGAAAAAGTTGAAGAAAAGTCTAGGTGGTTTCAAAATTACAGGAGAAGATTTGTGGAAAAAGTTGAGCGGCATATGATTCCTCGTCTGTAATCATGGAATAGAAGAGGCCCTTAAAACTCAATAAATGACCGAGAAGAAAATTTTCAGAAAAGAAGAAGGCTCAAAGAAGAGAAGAAAAGATGCAAGGAATGGAGAAAGCTGCCTTCCCCATGTGTATGCTTGCGGTATCCTCACCATGAAGTCTCATCATTGCTCCCCCGTCGTCCTTGCCGTGAAGCTTTAAAAAGAGAACAGAAGCCCCACCAAGAGACGACCATCATTGCTGCTATGAGACAAGGGTCGTTGTTGAAGATTTGTGCTAGACGTGAGCCCTCCTTCAACGCCATCAAGTTGTTGCCCCACTTAGGGAGGTGTTGCTGCCATGTCCCACTGCTGGAGCATAGCCAAGAAGAAACCCTCTTGCCTAGTCTTGGAACTGAAGCCCTCTGTTGCTCCTAAGCCACCAGATTTGGAGTAAGAGTCGAAGCCTTGAAGATCATCCTTGCTGCCTTGCTCCTGGACTCTTCCAAAGGCACCACAATGAGGCGGAGCCTTACCACCTTGAAGCACTGCTCAACCACCCTTGTTTAAAGCTTTGTTGCTACACTGTCACGAAGTTGAAGCCTGCCTTGCTCGGTGCCACTACCAAAGCCCCTTCATGTCCTTTTTCTATTTGGAGCCTTGAAGCCACCATCCTGCCTTGTCGTCTTTGCCGTGAAGCCTTGCCAAAAAGAGATATTTCCACGGTGCCAGAGGTGACCCATCCTCATTTATTTCTGAGCCTTGGAGTTGAAGCCTGTCTTGCTGTTGTTACTCATGTCGAAGGAGACTGCACTACCAATCTGTTCGTGTTGGGAAGTGTTAGAGCTGACAATGCCAAGGAATTTTGCTGTTCTATTCTGCCATGTTCAGTGACCAGTCAAGGAGGAACATCTGAGTTGGAGTTGCTGCCTTGTCATTGTTCCAAGGATTAAAATGACAAAAATTTTATTAAAAATTATATTTTTTAAATGAATTGAAAATTAGTGGATTATGAATACCGATCTAACACTGGATTGACTTGGGAATTAAAGTTGAACCCTAAGGAATCATTCAAAATTTCTTACATGTTATTTCATGCTCGTAACATTTTATATTTTTATCGCATTATTTCTTTGTATGGCAAGGGCACATTGGTCCCACCGAACCTTCAAACCCAAATTGAAAGATGCGATATGCGGGGGCGGACGATCCCGCACCCAAACAACACCTTCTTTATTTAGATGAAAAGGGTAACATGTTACAAAATTACATATCTAGGGTAATGCTTAAAATAAATAATAATTATTATGATGATTTATTATTGGCTTACAATTTGATAATTTGAAATGTTGGAGGTACTTATAAATAGGAAAGAATCTAAATTGAAATGTCTAATATAATATCAATAGCCTTTATTATTATTATTAACAAATAGCTAATATGTTTATCATTTGACCAAGTATAGTTCAATTTTGTTAGAACTTGTTACTATTTGAGTTGATCTGAACTCAAGTCTGATGAATACTCAATTATTTTTATAAATACTCTTTCTTCGTATGATTTTATACTAAAATTTTATTTTAAAAATCAAGATTCCTCAATTTTAAGCTTTCTGGTAAAATAATTAGTCTTGCATCAAAATGCAATACACTTAAACTCCTTGAAAAAAAATCTAATATGCATATTTAAAATCCAATTTTTATATAAAATATTGAGTTTTTAATCAAATATACACAAGTCCAAATTCTGGCCAATTTTACTTTAAATTGAGTTTTTCTCGAGACTAAAAACTTAATCCAACATTAAATAACCTTACAACTAAGAGTGTCAAAATGACCCATCCTGCCTTTGGCGTATGACATTTTTACAAGTTAAAAGAGACATTTGGATGATACAAAAAAAAGTTTTTGGACTTATCTGTTTCATGCAATTGAAAGAAGCACAACGATTTGGCTTATCTCACTGTTGTACTTTAATCAATCAATATAAAAACTGTATTACAAAGTAATAATTTTCTTTTTCTACACAAAAGTAGTAATTTTTGCTGATACGAGTACGACCATCTGTAATATAAGACAACAAAAAATAAGATCGATTCAAAATCTCAGTCATAAGATGGACTGTCTTTTCTTCCCGCCAAAATCCTGGAGATTTGTAGACCTCTGCTGAAAGCTTGATTAAATAACAAGCGTGTCTGAAACTCTGAGATGAAGGGGAACCATGACAACACAACAATAGGCATAAATATGAGAAGCCCCATCACATATTCATATGATCTAGCCAGTTCCATTATGGATTCCCACCCAGCAACACCCTTCAGAAGAGGTCTACACGCTAGGCCGATCTGAAAAATAGAAAAGAAAGTAAAAAACATAGAAATTGAAGTTCAGAAACAATATACTTTTTTAGCAAACTATTTTATATCATAAATGGACCCAGAAAACATGCAGTCTTTCCATGTAATATATTCAGATTGAAGAGTAAACTCACAAGGAGAATAGCCCATCCTGTAGGCATGAATCCAAGGACAGCGGCAAACACATCTCCTATTGTAAGTCCACATACAACAAACAAGACAGTCATGACAGAGATGAAGCCCAGGAACAGAAGACCTTTGAGGATTCTGAACATGAGCTGGAAATCTGTTCCAAACTTTCTCCTGCCCATGGATACCATCTGAAAGCAAAGCAGGAATAGTTATTCACAGTTCTGACTCGATAATAATAGTATCCCCGCAAATCTACTAAGTACCTTTAGTACTAAAAGAACAGTTGCCATCACCAGCCATGATAATGCATACACCTACAAGAAATAACCAACCAAACTTACACCTAATGGATGCAGTAATCTATATGAGAGAGATGATAGAAGATCATTTCGCAAGTACCAGTAGACTCCGGCTTCGGTGTGAGATATTGAGATGGTACACAATCCCATACTGGTAGACCAAAAACCGCAAGGCAAGAATTATTTCAATAACACGCCCAACTATGTGCGTGTGCTTCAAGTGTTCCTGTTCTCCATCCCACCAAGATTCCCAACTCATATCTGGCTGGATGCCTATGCCACCTCGGTTACCCATCCATCTTTTCCAATCTGTCCAGTCGTCGACAGTTTTCTGCCACTCAAACCCAGACGGATTGAAAATGAAAGGGGCAAACAACCAAGAAACTACCAGGAACCACATTGAGAAAGTGACGAACAGATACACATTGGAACTTCGATACGAGTGACCATTTACTACATACACTACTAAAAGAATCATTAACTCTAGTCCTTTCACAAAGTGGCTGCGTGAATACATCCGGTAGTTCTCGGCAAATTTAGCATGGAACACCACAAAGCCACGGCCAGTGGCACGATACTTTGAACCACCATGCAATAGAGTCCTTCCATAATAATGAGCCTTTGTACCAAGCTGAAAAGTGAAGAAAACTGATGCTAGCTGTAATTGCATTATTATGAACTCTGCTATGGCATTTCGAAAACCTCTTTCTAGTCCAACTTCCATCACCATAGGAAGTACCAGCAGTAGGCCAAGCTGAAAGACAGCCTGGGATGCCAGAGCGGCTTCAAGAGCTTTACTCTCTTGGATGTTTGGATTGTCCAAAATGGCTTTCTCAAGGCCGCTCAGAACCAAGTATAAACGGCCATAGAGGAACACATACACAGTCAGAACAGTAATCTGAAAATTCCGGGGTCATAGAAATTTAAATCAGCACCTTTGGACAATGCTACATAATAAAATCGACATGGAAGTAAAGCCACGTACCAAACTACTAAAGTAGAAGCCAACTGTAGTGAAATAGAACGACAACATTCTATAAAAATCAAAACGACGTCCCAGACGATAAACATCCCGGCTTAGTGTTTGTTCTCCATTGCCATTTGCCACTTTGGCTTCAAATTGAGATATCTGATTCATGCCCACATCACGTCCTTTCCCTACCTGCATGTACTCATGGTGTGTAATATTGCCACCCCTAAGAGTTGAATTGAAACCTGAAATAATGAACCACAAGTTCAATTTCCTTGACATGCTACTAATGCTGCTGTTTTATGGGATAAAAATTAATTGCTCTTACCTGAAAAAATATCTTCACTAAGGTTGATGCCCTTGGAAGCCTTACTTACACCACCCCTTGTAATATGAAAAAGTCTGTCAAACACATCAGGATGGCCATAGTGGAACCGAACCCTGTCAAATTGGGAAAAGCTCTAAATCTCAACTTTCCAAAGCAGTATCAGAACTTACTATTTGAACTCCCCTAAAATACAGGTTTTAAGACTGTTGACTAGGAAGTACAAATGTATATATATTGCAAGGAATTACTTGAGGGGGTTTGCAAGTATTCTTTGTCCAATGGTCACGAAGCTGGTTTCTTGATTGGACATAAACCAAGCAAGAGACGAAACACTAAGAATGGAAAAAGACCAATGTACAATTAGCCATTTGCTTTTCAAAATGAGACAAGAAAAAAAAAATTTGTCACAGCCAACCTTCCAGTGAAAATGTGCTCTCTTAATCCTAAAATTGTAGGATATCGACCTTGACGAGGACGAAGAAATTCTTGAAGAACATTTCTCATTTTAAAAGCTTCTTCAAGATAATTATCCTGAATTCACAAACTGTTAGAAACAATGACAAATGACATACACAAGAAGATGTTTTCAAAAAATTATCATACCTGATTCATGTCGATGGCTTGTAGGGCTTCCCCGCGAGTAAATATTATGGCATGATTTTGATTTTCAGGCTTTCCTTCACCAATAGGCGGACCAGGCAGTTTAATTCTATAAATTTCCTAAGGACATAAAAACGAATAACTACTATAAGCATCATGAGATGAAATCTATAATTTTTATAACAGACTAGTGTACTTACTGTCACGAAAAAACAGCTGAAACTCTTAGTGAAATAAAATACACATCACTGAATTTGAAACCAATAATAATATACATGTATGAGCTTTTTATGACAAAAAATTGAAATATTTTTTTAATTAGGAATGGGATGTAAAGTTGTGCATAATATCTGATAAGGGATCTCACCTTAAGTAGGGTACTGAAGAAGGTTTCGGTCATCAATATTTGTTCTTTTTTAAAAAAATTGGGTTGGTTCAACCGACTGAACCAATCCTTTGATCAAAGTGGAGTCTTGCTATTGTTGAGATATACGTCCCTTATTTGATATTATGCAAAACTTTACACCTCATTAGTATTGTAAAAAATATTTGCTGTAAAAGCTCTACATCTACCCTTATAGTTTTTACCGAAAAATATAAAACTGAAAGTTAATTGTACCTCATCTAATTTATCACCACCTTTGAGGAGTACAGAATAAAATGCTTTCTCAGTCTTTCCATTCACAGACTTCTCTCTCTCATCAATATATGCAACACGCAATGATGGATACCTGATAGGTCAGATTTTTTAGACATTTAAAATAAGCAATTGAACACTGTGAATATGAACCCCAGCATACACACATCATAAGCTAACAAGCTTACCTAAGCATTAGATTGAGAATGTTTAGATATCGACCTCGCTCTTGCTGGTCAGTGGATTTTTTCTGAGCTCCATAGACCTGACAGGAGACAACGTATGTGAACTTTATGTCAGCAATGGCCTGTGAAAGTGCACTGAAGTCCCATTGTTCCTCGAAATTTATATTTGATAAGATATTCCTGTAACCTCCCAAAATAGCTGCCAAGAAATTTTGAAGCAAAAAGCATGTAGCAAGTAAGAAAACTAACTAGGAAGGTTTTTTTTCTAGAACAATATCAACATCACTAAGCAAATTACGAGTACCCCTATCCTCTCCCATGTCAAGAAAACATTGAAGTTCCAGTGCCTGTCGATAGTACATCATTCCTCTCACTGAAATATTGAAGAAAACAGTGAATCTAAGAAGCATATGAAGGAATTGAAGAAAAAACATACACAAGTATGAAGTAAACCTGTCCTGGAAAGTGTCTGGCCCCTGCAAGAAACCCATTCACGAACCTCATCCATGTGCTCTTTAATTGAATTCTCGTGTTTCTCAACACCAATCCTCTCCAAAAAATTATTCCATTCATCTAGAAAATTATTTTGTTTTCAGAAGCCATTTGAAGCAATAATGACCAAGAAGCATAATGCACACCAAAATTAAATACCTGGATATATTTTCTGTAGATAAAACAAAGTGGATATACCATCCTCATTTTCCTTTTTAAGTTCATCCTCGGAATAAAGAACGTCTTCTTTATAATAAGGCGTCAAAACGCTATGAACAATAGAAAAAGACATAAATCAAATAAAATTGAACTTCGTAAGAGTAGCAAACTTTGCGTAAGCTAAAGCCATGTTCACTATTTATAAAATAATTTTTATTGAATCTTCATTTAAGCCAAATTTAACATAGAGTGAATAAGTATGCAACCTGAAGGGCAGCATGCTATGGACTTTTGGAGCAGCTGGCATATTCATAAATAAAGAATTCGCAAAAAATGTTATGCGCCGACGGGCATCCAAATTAGTGGGTATGTTTATTGCAGATTCCTTTACTGTGATCAGTAAATGAAGCCTCACAATCTGTGAAATAAGCAAAACAATAAAATAAATCGATGAAAAAGAATGGTCATTCAGAATAGGATAATTAGACAGAATGTACTTTCTCCTTCCAAGATCTGCTGAACAAAATGTTCAAGTTTAAGTTAGCAAACTTTGGCTTCATCATCTTGTCAGGATGAGTACCTCCCAAGGCTCTACAGAAAATGTTCAAATTGAATTAAAGGGTGAACTTCTACAGACTGCATATGGTATTTCACGGACTTGCACCTTACCCTGGCTTAACAATCATAACATCCTGTTGAATGATTTCCATGATATCCTGAAGAACATATATGATCTGAGATCTATAAGGCTCAATATCTTCGTCATCTGTTTTTTTCTGTAAACAGAACAACTGTGTAAAAATAATATTTTATAAAAAAATAATGAATATTTTTAGCAGTTGATAAAATTAAACAAATTACCAATAGATTTATAAGTTTTTCCAACTTCACGCTGAGTTGAGGTAGCTCACTCATACGGAAGGTCATCAGAAATTTTTTACTTTCAATGGCTTTCTCTACCTCGTGACAAATTTGAGTAATAACCCTAAACAAGCAACCGAGAAGAAAATGGAACAAATATTAAAGCAGAGAAATAAACCAACAGTGAAAAAAAGGAATAACTTACTCTTGGTCTTCTTTATCTCTTAGAAGAGCATATAATATATCTTTAAGCGTTTCATAACATTCAGCCACAGCAGAAGTCATGTAAGGATAATTACTAATCTTCCGATACAATTCTTCATCTTCCTTTCCCCTAAAATCTTTAGCCATATCCAATGCTATAGGTATCTGTCAATGAAGTTAACAGCCATTATTGAAAATTGTAAAGAACCCCTTAGCTATCAGAGTAACAAAGTAATTTGGGTATGCTTGCAGACTGCATCATGTCATTAAGCTAACCATATTTATGCTGCTATGGTAGTGAATCACTGAATGATGACAATGATGCACGTCTAGAATAGACTTCTTTGTGTATAAAATGTACCTTGCTAGCAAGCAGAAAAGGAGGCCACTGGACGACGGAGATGTCACCTGATGCGTATGGCACAAGAAGAAGATCCTTTTCCCTAAACAATAAATATATGAAAAAATTGAAGTTAATGTCAAACTACAAATATGTTAATTTTAATCTTCAAGCGAATACGGTCTCAACTTATTGTTTATTAGATCTTCTAAACGTAAACTATTGATGAATTCATTCCAGACTTGAGAGAATTTTGCAATATTCTTCCGTTCATCGTCCTGTTGCAAAGAACAAAATCTGAGATTCAGCTGAGAAGTGGAAATCAAAATTTAACTAAACAAATTACTATTATAAAATGGCCCTTCAATCTTGACGACCTTTGCAGAAATTAGTTATTCTAACATGCAAACCAAGAAATAGACTGTCCAAGTTCAGCATGCAAACCCAAACACAAGAGGAGCCACTGGGCAAAGGAAAACTTCCTTCAATATTGCTATAAGAAAATTACTTCTTGGAACCTCGGTAAACCCACAATTACAGTCGTTCAATCCCAAGAACTTGAGCCAATTAAAAACAATCAATGTAGAATTTTGATACAGGATTAAGCACCAAAAGAAGGCTAGAGAAAGCACACTAAGAACATCAACAACAAACTCCTCTAATCCGATGGATGTATGAATTCAGCTTAAGACCCTAGTATACATTAATAAATAAAGTCGCCAAAAATTCAAGCACATAAAGGAAAGACAAACCATGACTATAAACCAAACTGAATTGAGTGCCAAAATAGAAATCATTTTAGCGTAATTTGGTCACAATCTACATTCAAGCATTTTAGTACAATGAAATATTAATGTTTGGGTATGAAACAGTTACCAAGCTATTATTCTTGACCACCTCACCATGTGATGGTGTAAGATTTTTCAAAAAAGCTAATGGCACAGCCTCAAACCTTGATCTCAGCATTCCAAGAGTTCTTATCTGCAAAAATGGGAAGGCAACAAATACTATTAGATTCTGTAAATTGTTAAAGTGTACCATTCTTTTTCTTTATTTTATTTCCGACATATAAACTTGTATCCCTGTCATCCAACAAAAAATAACTTTGCCAGATAATAAAAGAAAATAGACAATAAAAAAATTGAGAATCAAATCTTCTCAATAAATTTTCACTACAAGTAGAAGAGGGGTAAAAAAATGAAATGTCCTCCAGAAATTCACTTCCATGAGAAGAGATTTTAGAGAAGCCAGGTACAATAACTATGTACTGTTACACCACTACATGAAGGTGGGTCGTTAGGATAACCATAAGCACCCAAATCCAGTTGATACCAACCTCACCCAAGTGACTGAAGGCCCCATGTATGCCACCAAATATAGTGGAGAAAATAGCATACCATATCTGTGCATCCATGAAATAGACCTGTGCACCAGGTATACTAAGTTACGAAAGAAAAAAATAACTAACCAGAAGAGAAACAAGTTCCCAAAAGTAGATCAAAAGTTGCATACCAGCACAATTGGTGCCCATAAAGAAACAATAACTCCAATGTTATACTTCGCTGCATCAATTTTGATCCGTGTTAGTGTCGTTCAGGAAATTTTATTCCCAGTTTAACAGCTTTAACTTTCAACTTGAAATTATCGAGTTACAATTACGGTATCAATAATTCAAATCAAGCCACAAATGGTATCCATATTTCAAATCAAGCCATGGCGGTGGGCTATTAGCAACCCTGCTGATTAGTATACACATTCGTTTGAATGTGTGAATTATATATTACTTGGTGGGATTTGAGAGGTACAAATACTTCCTAACATTGAAATTTCCGGGTGAAGCACCTTTTACACAACTGAATCAATTAAAAAAAAATGTTCTAGAAATATGTCTCAGAATAATGAGCAGTTACCATTCGGGAAAAATTCATGCCATTCATAGTTACCAACTGTAAGCTCAGTGATCACTTTTGTAGGTGCAATCAAAGGCAATATCTGTAGAAGCATCTTCATAAGCTTCGAGAAAGAACAATTTGGTGCATTTATGGTTATAGAAAAAAGTAACGAGCTCCCAAACACACGATTAATGCTCTCTAATTAACTATTATACAAATTTCATTGCTGAGTTTCCTACTATTTGACTTAAGCTAAATAATATAAACAGAAAACACATGCTGAAGGTTACCTCCACATAATAACTAAACGCTAACTTGCTGATCAATAGAAGAATCCAAAACAGAGTGTATCTGATGTCAAAGGCAAAAATTATGAACTCATGGCAAAAGGTCACACAGAAGATTCACATCAAACTTATACGCTATATACTTACTTAAGTAAAGATATAGCATCCTCATGCATGCCCCGCCCTATGAACAATTTTGGCTGTAAGTCAAACCAGGAAAGTGAGGAACATTGCTATCAACAAGAACATACCATTCAAAACTTCATAGGTGAACAAAAAATTACCTGAGCCCACCACAACAGTAGGACAATAATCCGCCAGTTTGAACGTTCAAGATGTCTTCGAAGTAAAGGTACAAAAAATAACAATGCAGCCAATATGTTAGGTATCAAATAAATCCCAATAGCCCAATTGAAAAATGATTGGCTCCGCCAATTGCCAGCCCAATCACGAAAAAACTTGACAACTCCTGACGGATTCTGCACTGAACTGGAATAACCAATGGGGAAGACAACAACCCAAACAGCTGCAACAGCCAATTTTAGAATGTATCGAACAATCTGAATATATTCCATGCTACCCCAGGCCTTGAAACTTAGAATTATATCCAAAGCAGCTGAAAGTTTTATATGCGTGAGAAAATGCAAATAGAGAAGGTACAATAATTGCATACAAGAAAAAAATAAACTCACAGTTCTATCTATTGACCTATGAATTGTACCTTGAATAAAATTGAGCAATGCATAAGTAATGAAGATACTTAGTACAGTTTTAAATACGTCCGGGTCGAAAATTGCAGCGAGGGATCCAGTCGGACTCCATGCAATAATTACCATGGCCTGGGAAAAAGTACAATCAAGCAACCATGAATTATGAATAGGAAAAAACATGGAATTTATCCAATGACCATTACCTGGAAAGTCAATGCAAAAAATATCCACATCCTGTCAAAACTTCTAAATAGATGCCAAAATGTACGAATTTCAACAAAGTTTGTTTTAGGTTTTCTTCTCCCTGTAACAACTTCATCACGCTGCTGCATGAGCAAACAAACTTGAGTTTATGCCAAAGATACAACTAACGGTGACCAAATATTTGAAAGAGCGATTCAGACCTCATTTTTACTCCGAATGTCCTCTGTATGGACAAAGAAATCAGCATTTAGTTTCATTGGCCACCCTAGACTAAGACATCTAGGAGACCTGCTCCCCACCCAAGGAAAAATAATAAGCTTACTTAAAGTAACATAAATGATGATTAAACTGAAAAATAAGCATTACCAGAAATACTCATTTAAGTCATCATAGTTTCTCCATTTTGAGTGGCTTGCAGTTCCAGCTTTGTTTCTTTGGGCTTCCTTTTCAATCAAAATAAAGAAAGTAAGAATCTAAGAACGGCTGCTAGCTTAGAATAACCACTTTGACAGAGCATAATACCTTTCGCATAACTTGATATATTGGGGTTACAACTTTATTTAAAAATGCCTCCTCACCATGGTATCGAGGTTGGACAGAACCTCCATTAACTAGATGGACGTTACCATACAAAATCCCATTAAGTTCACCCGCCATCTAATTTAGACAAAGCAACGTGAAGGAGAGAAAGATAGACAAACAAGAAATTTTGCCAATAAGTATTCAGTTGCTAAATATATTGATGAAAAGATTTAAGGGAAAACAACTATATATTTTACATGATGGAAAATATAACATAGGCATTCAGGCATGAAACGAATATTTGAAGCTTCCCCCCAGATAAGAAGATAGAGCCCCATATATAAAAGATCTAGCCGCTGCTTGTCAGCAGTATTTGGCAGCCTACATAACATAAAACAAAGGCTTCAAATGACAAATATTATCTTTGCATTCAAATTTTCATCGATGCGGTTTGCAATTAAAAGCCTTCTTGGAACTTTCATGAATGACTTTTTTGATAGATAACATACCTGGGAGAAAGATTATGCTTCTCATGTAAATAATTACACCATGAGATATAGTTCTTGAATAGTTTACCCTTTAACTCCCTTATAGTATCATCATCAAGCTGTGAAACAGAAAATGTGTTATTTGACCAAAATTATCATCAACCAATCTTCATTTTGTCCGAGTCTCAGGTGGCATATATCTGCAAAGAGGAAACAAGGACTTGCTTTATTACCTGTTCAGCATTAGATTGCCTAACGTGAATGTTAGCAAGAAGTAAAATTAGGTGCTCCCTCTGATTCTCCACGTTTCCTCGCTAAAACAGACATATTAAATCAATGAGATTCAGTAAGTGAATGTTAAAGAAATGATTGTAGAGAAGATTGAAAAGAATAGTTTTAGTTATACCTGAAAGCCGAATACTAACCCAAGCCAATCAAACAAATCATGAATAGTTTTGTCCCCACTTTCAAGCATATATTGGTCATCAAGTTTGTGTTGGGTACTAGGTTCAGGCTCCACGACAGGCTTTGGCAGATTACCCACCCTTCGAAGAGCACTAACAGCAGCTTTGATCTATTCGTTTACAATGGGAACATTGTAGGATTATAGATAATTTTCTGGCTAATGACTGGATAACTGGGTAATTCATGTCGCATATTTTACTTACCTCAGTAAGTTGCATAATTGCAGGGGGTACTCCTGAAGAATGAAGTGGAAGAATGTTATAGTTTGCATAGTGCTGTTTCTTTCTTTCAACCTCCTTGGCATATCTTTTTATCTAGAATGCAGATATTCAGTAAGAATTTCCTCGTAATGTATATAGTAAAGGCACTCATAAGCGGAGTGAAAATTGTGGGGGACAACCTCATCATCAACTTTATCTGGGGAGGCCACAGTTTTCAGCACATCATACAAAACTGACGCAATTTGAAAGTTCTTCGTCATCTCCTCACTATTAGAAAAACAATAGAAAAGTAAAAGAAGCTCTAAGTGAACATGTAGAAAATAAGAAGAGCATGTAAGGGGGGAAGCTCTTGAAACTCACGGCTTTTTTCTGGTTGGCCCCTCCTTGACTTTCTCTTCATAGAAATTCTGGTAAAATTTTTGTATTACACTTGCATCACTTCTTCCGACCTCAGATTTTGTCTCTACGTCTTCCTGAAACCAAGGAAGGCATCTATAAAATTAAGGTTAAAAGATGAAGGCTATTGGGCCACATTGAAGTAGTGTTTCATACTCACCTTTTCCAGCCTGTGTAAAAGATATGTTTTAAATTGACGAACGCCACGTCCAGCTGAAACAGGGTCCAATTTGTGAATCTTTTCAAAAGCATGGAAACGACCTAAATGGGATTCAAATAAGTTGCAGAATGTCCATTAGATAGGGCAATTAGGTATACTCAAGCAGACAAGAAACACTGAATTGAAACAAAAATAATAACAATTGTAAGTTTATCAACCAAACCTACAGTTCTTGCCAACAAGAATGACTCATAATTCGTTTCCATTAACTGTGAATATTGCGAGGCCAAAATTAGTGATTGAAAACTTGATATCATTACTGACAGGTTCTCTATTCAAATAAGTAATATTATGGTAGTAAAAAAGAACAAAATCAAGCAAATTAATACTGACCAAGTTCGCAAAAAAAAAAAAAACAGGCTACCCGCCTACTAGGTTCTCTATCTAGATAACTAACAATTATTGTAAAATGTGAGAACAGAATCAAGCAAATCAATACAACCAACTGAAAATCATTACTTTTGTAAATCCTCTTTCTAGATAAATTAGCCATTATCATGGCTGAAAGGGAGAACAAAGCCAAGCAAATTAATTTTAGAAAAAAACTGGATATCACCACTACCAGGTTCTCTATCTACACAACTAACAGTTATTGTAGAAAGGGACAGCAAAATCAAGCAAATCAATACCACCAAATTCATAGAAAAAACAGAATATAATCCTTACCAGTTTCCAACTTCTCGATCAAATTCATAACCATGTTAAAAACGCAAAACTAAATCAAGCAAATAAATACCACCAACCCCATAGAAAAAAAAAATCTGGATAGCGCCATTACACCAATCTCTACATCCAGATAGCCAACAATCAAGGTAGAAAGAGTGCTACTAACTTGGCAAAAAGCTATGAGCATATATAATATACAGGCATGATGAATTACAGAGATAGGCAACGCGGGGGTTGAGAGGCTCGATCTCATTGGCGACGCGGAGGATGGGAGCAATGGAAGCGAGGGAGGAAGGGACGAGCTCGCTGTCAATGGCCGACGGATCGTCATCGGGCGCGTCGATCATGGTGGACATCCTCGTCATCTTCCGAGACATAGACTTGGGGGTTGGCTTCGTCCCGCTCGAGCTCGCCATGCTTGAACAGCGCTACTACGCCCGACTCCACCACCACCACCACCTCGACTATGCTACAAGTTGTGAGTCTCCTACTAACAAGAAGAAGAGGATGGTACTGGGCGTTTTTGTTGTATAAGAAGTAGAGAAACGGAAGGTGGGATTTGTTGTTTGTCATGAGGGCCGACGAGAGGTTCTTTGAGAGAGGGAAGGAAAGGAGGGTGATAAAGGAGGACGACATGGACGAGGAAGGTGGTGGCTTTTCCTGCTTTATGCTTTTCATTTTTTTTTGGGTGGTGAGCTTGGAGACGGCCATGGTCTCTCTGCTTTGGCGCCTTTTTTTGCTTTTTTGTCTCCTTTAACTTCTTTGCACCTTGGGCTAAGCGATAAAGTGGAGGCGGGAAGCTTTTTCATTTGCTCTTAATAATATTTTTTTAATAAGATTAATTATTGATAATCTGTAATTTTTTATAACCAATCATTAAATTATTTTATTTGACCATTTAAAATGGTTATGGAATGAGTCTTAAACTAATTTGACCCATGGTTACAGAAATCGAAATCGGTCTAAATCTGTTAAAAATCAGTTTTTTGAATCGGTCAAGAATCCGTGTGAATCGAAATCGGAATCGGTCCGAATCGGTTATATAAAAATATATATTGACAATTTATAACATAAATATATAAAAATCATATATTGATATTATTATGTGTATTATAGTTTATTATGTTTTTAATATTTTTTAGATTTTTTTAAAATTATTTGGAATTAATTATTATTTTATATTCGAGTCGAACTCGAGTCAAGTTTTAATTACGAGAATGCCACCCCTCTCCCTCACCTCCACCCCTTCACCGCTGCCGCCCTGCC
>JAVDBV010059748.1:0-10262 GCA_032619315.1 Piper longum
TTGCCATAAATAATAAAATACGGCCATGATAAACGGTAAATAATTAATCGGCTTATTACAAGTGATTAAGTTAAATTGTAGAGTTATAAATGATAAATAAAATAAAGATTTCACCTTTACCATTTAAATTAATATTTGGCAATTACAAAAATTATTTTAATAAGAAAGTAGTAAGGTGGAAAAATGGGTTAATAAAATATAACCGTTTAGAAATCACGTGATAACATAATTAAATAAAGAAGGGTTGAAACTTATTGAATTAAATAAATTACAAATAATAGTATTAGTGATATCCTTAAATTAGGATGATATAAATAATAATAATTAATTCCGGTTCATAAAAAAATTATTTAATGTGGCATATTATATAATGTCGAAATTTAATAGATATATTAATCATTTAGTTGCATGTATTTTCTATGCAAATAAAATTATACTTATGTATAATTTTATGTTCTTGTTCAGATTAAGATCATGGTCGTAGTTGCGAGATTACGTATAAGCTAACCATGTCCGTATAGTTATTTAAAATTTTGTATTTTCCCTTGTGGACACCCTGATCAGCCTGAGCCTAAATTCGACCACCATACACCGAGTGTAACTGGGGTTAAGGACTTGACTCAGTCCGACACGGGTTGCGCCCTTCATAATCTAATAATATACATGTCAGAATGGACCTTATTGCTCACAATACAATAAATTAGACATGGCGGATTGGATTCGCCAGCTAATTTCGGAGATGGTGGATTGGACTCACTAGCCGATAAAGGATTTGTCAGATTGGACTCGCTAGCTGGTAATGGACATGGTGGCCTGACTCATCAGCAAATAAATTGGACATGGCGGATTGGACTCGCCAGCCAATTACGAACATGGTGGATTGGACGCACCAGCCGATACCTGACATGGTGGATTGGATTTGCCAGCCAGTAATGGACATGATGGACTGACCCATCAGCCAATAGATGGACATGGTGGACTGACCTATCAGCCAACGAATGGACATGGTTGACTGAAACATCAGCCAATAATATAGATAATGATAGGGAGTTTATGGACTTGTTTTATTTATCTATACGGCTTTGTATTTTAATAACTAACGCGGAATTGCTTCTGCAGGTTAGCAGCTGGAACTTAAGACTTAGAGACAATTGGGTGGATCTTCTACCAACTGAGGTGGCAAATAGATAATAAGCGGACTTCTTATTTTCTCTCTTCTGTTATAAATATGGCTATCGAAAATGGTCAAAGATTGTGGGACGATTATTTCAATGAGTTAGACTTATTTGCTTTAATATTATTCATGTAACATTTTAAGTAACACCCGGTCCGGTTAGGGCTGGTCATTAATAACACTTGGCTAGTGAGGCCCACAATATTATGAAAAATGGCGGGTTGTTAAAGGTTTAGCTCATATTCAGCTGTTTCTTGACTGTTTTTGGTAATTCAAGAACCCTTACATTAGTTTAGATGCATATTGACATTGTTTAGCATGTTTGAATGTTATGAGTATTTTTCTTATGTTATTGATTTATTATTTTATTATTTATTTAATTATTTAATTAGTCATATGCTTGCTAACACGAGTATATCTATAATATTTACTCGTGTTTAGCTGTGTATTTATGTACTATGATTATATTATTATTTTATTATTAGAGTATTATTTATGCTCATCTATCTATTATTTATCTAGTTATGTATGAGTGTATTCCTTGATTATTTAGAAATTAATTAATTATTATTATAATGTCTTGAATTGCTTGCCACTTATTTATGTCTATGCTTGTTACCATTGTTTTATTTTTTTTATGTATTGATGATATGAGCACACACTACAAGCATGTATCATATAGAGACATTAGTATTTTATCTAGCAATGGGTTTCGATGTAGGTTACGCGGGTTGAACTTATCAACTTAAGACGCAGGGCTCCACTCATCTAAATTAGTTTTCTGTCTCATTCGTGGTATATCAGTCAACCTTCCAGGTCCGTATAATTATTTGTAATATTGTATTTTCCCTTTTAGCAGCCCTGGTCAACTTCAGCCCAGATTCGACCACCATGCACCGAGTGCAACCGGGGTCAAGGAATTGACTCAGTCTAACACGGGGCCGCACCCTTTAAAATTACTATGTGGGACTCTTGGTCGACTAGAGTATCTGACCACCATGTGCTGGAACGCAACCGATGTCGACTCAATTTGACGTAGGGCAGCACCCCCTGAAAGATTTAATACCTGCCCCAGGCCAAAAATGGTGACAGGGCGTAGTGGCACAGGAAGGCTTATTATACACTTGTGATACCAAGAGGGTGAGTCAATGGCAAATATCAATAAATACACGTCGTGGGCCAAGTAGCGTGTGTGCACGCATGCATTGGATGGTAACTGGATGGGGTGGCCACCCCTCCCAACATAATTGGAATTCAACATAGGCTCATAATTACTAAAAGACTTGTGAAATGATAATAGGGTTTATATTGACTTGTTTCATTTAATTATGCGGCTTAGTGGTTTTATCATTAACTCGGAATTGCCTCCGCAGGTGAGTTGCTTTGGATTGAAGAATAAAAGTATGGTTGATGGTTCTTTTACCAACTCAGGCTTTGTAAATGTATTATAAATTGGACTTCCTTTTATTCTCTTGTATTATAAATGTGGCTATGCGAAACGGTTTGAGACTGTGAGACGGTTATTTTATATATTGTCATATGCTATTTAAAACATGATTTATTTTTTTATGAGTTATAAATTCTATACTTATTTGTCATATTAGAATTCATGTTCTTGCATGTTATGTTTACATAATTTAACTTTTTAAATAACACCTAGGACTGTTAGGGTGGGTCATTACAGGTGGTATAAGAACCAAGTTTCCTACAAGCTCACGTCTTATGACTCAAGTACCTTGTTAAAAAGTCTAATATTTATCTTTTCCAATGTTTTATGTGATTAATGAATGAGTGTACTTGCTAACAAACCTAAGAAATAACCAAAAAAAAAATTAAGCATAACACCAATATGGGACGGTGTGCCACTTATGTGTCATGCTAGGTGCACATGACACCTAAACTAATGAGCGTATATGAGATGCCTTTACAATCAGCGATGTTATATATGTAGTATGGGTGGTATGGGACACCTGTGCGATATGGATAACAGTGTGCCCCACGTCAGCTATGCATGTGAGTGGAAATGCTTAAAAAATAATAATAATAAAAATGAAAGAAAATACTAACGAACAATAACAAAAAAAGAAATTTCGACGTTTAAGATGGAGGGCACGCGTAGACAGTCCAGCCAGTTTGCTCCAGCAAGTCCAAACACAGAAAATGTATTCGCCCAGATCTTGACGGCCATACAAGGACTGGTGTAAGCTTCAGCAAGTACCAACTCGGTGGTTCAGAATATTGCCCAGCGATTACCAGAGTGGTAGCTGGGAATGGAGCCTTGCACTCGGTAGCGGGTCGCTGCATAACCCCAAATGGTGGTTAGGGGAGTGGCCAGGGATGGGCTGGTTTGTTAGACTCGGAGGAGCGATGGGAGCTTCCGAACCTAGCGCCACCAGTGGTACGACAAGTACTGCTGCCAACTATTGACGATGGGGATCGCTATCCTGTTGAAAAGTTTAGAAAGAATGGGGCTGAAATATTTGTTGGAGGGATTGATCAAATGAAGGTAGAGATCTGGATAGACATTACCGAAAAAGCTTTTAGGACCCTATCGGTGCCCTAACTCTATCATGTGAGGCTGGCAATGTGCATGTTTCAGGAGGAAGCATCTTATTGGTAGAAATCCACGGAAAAGACCACCTTTTCTCGCCGTGAGATCTCATCTATATCATGGGCAGAATTTGTAGCAGCTTTTAATAGACAATATTTTCTAGAGTTTGTTGTCCATAAGAAAGCACTGAAATTCGCCACCCTGGCTTAGAGGGAGGATTCGGTCATGGAATATGCCAAGAAAATCTTGCAATTGGAGCCTTTGCACCTAGGATTCTAGCAACTGAGAAACCTAGAGGAGACAAATTTTTCTGGGGATTGAAGCCATAATTGAGGAGTCGGCGCTAAGGGGCACTACAATCGAGGTGATTAATGCAGCCACTACTCATGAATTGGTGTTCTAGTATGACAATGCACAGAAGCAGGGGAAGGCTACTACGCAACACAAAAAGCCAACCATGTTAGTAGCCAAAATAGGTCAGCAGGACACCAGCAGCAGAACTACCAAAGAAGCATAGATGGGAACCTCAAAAGGAAGTTTGAGGAGATTCCGTATAGACGATGTAAAAAGTGCAACAAGATGCATTCAAGGCAACGCAATGAGTCCCGTCGGTGCTACAACTGCGGGAGGAAGGGACACATACAAAAGGAGTGTCGTCAGCCTCCAAAGCAACAACAGGAGCAACATGAGAAAGGAAAGGTACCAGCTCCTATTTGCTACGGCGCACCTACACAACTGGCAGACAAGGGGAAGGCAAAGCTTTATGCGGTCGAAATTGAGGACGCTAAGGAGGATGACCACACGGTTTGAGGTAAATTTCTGATTCAAGGAGTTATTGTGGATGTTTTATTTGATTCGGGTGTACACATTCATTCCTTTCATCCCAATTAGTTAAGAGTTTAGAACTTCAAACATATCCATTATCTAAGAATTATAGAGTCAATACTGCAACGGGAGAGGTGAGGTCACAACGTTAGGAGTGACTAACCTGTCCTAGATATAAAGGGAAACCCTGTGTGTGGAATTTTATTGTGTATGGGGTAAAAGGGTTTGATGTACAGTTGGGGATGGACTGGTTGTCCACAAGTCAGTCTTTTCTTGACTATATAGGGAAGAGAGGGGTGACAAAATCGTGTAACTGTGAGATTGGGGTCATTTTCCAAGGGTCAATGCTTGATCCATCCCCTTGTATCGTGTCAAGTAGTGAGGCAACCGAGTTGTTCGGTGAGGGTTGTCAAGCCTTTTTGGCTAACTCGGTGGAGTCTGAGTCTGAACGCAAAGAATTGTCCATGATTTTTGTGGTAGCCGAGTTTTTCGATGTATTCCCAGATGATCTTCCAGGGTTACCTCCTAAGCAGGCAGTGGAGTTTGTCATTGACCTAGCATCTGGAGTAACATCAATTTCTAAAGCACCATACCGCATGGCTCCAGCTGAACTCAAAGAGTGAAAGAGCCAATTAGAAGAATTGTTGTAGGCAGGTTTGATCTAGCCAAGTACTCCACCCTGGGGAGCCCCTGTTCTTTTTGTAAAGAAGAAGGATGGCTCACTTCGACTATGTATTGACTATTGCCAGCTCAATCAAGTGACATTCCAGAATCGGTACCCCTTACCGACAATTAATGACTTATTCGATCAGCTAAAAACAGCCAGAGTATTTTCTAAAATAGACTTGCTATTCGGATATGACCAATTGCAAGTAAAGGAATCAGATATATAGAAAATGACTTTCTGAACTCGGTATGGATATTATGAGTTTCTGGTTATGCCTTTTAGTCTAACAAATGCACCAGCGGCCTTTATATCACTTATGAACACGGTATTCTACGTATATTTGGATAAGTTTATTATTGTGTTTGTGGATGACATATTTGTCTATTAAAATAATGAGGAGGACCATGTGAAATGAAACACTTGTCTATCACTCTTCAAGTCCTAAGGGAGAATCAACTATTCGTAAACTCTCAAAGTGTGACTAAGTGTGACTTCTGGCCGAAGGCGGTGAACTTCCTCGGCCATATTATCTCAAAAGCCGGAGTTGTAGTAGATCTATCAAAAGTAAAAGCTGTTATTGATTGGCCGCAACCAAAGTCAGTCACCGATATTCGAAATTTTCTTTGGTTAGCAGGCTACGATCGAAAATTTATTAAAGACTTTTCCTTAGTGGTATCGCCAATGACCAAGCTCATAAGGAATAGAGTCAAGTTCGAATGGAGTAGCAAGTGTGAGGAGAGTTTCCAATCTTTGAAGAAGAGTCTAACTACTGCACCAGTCTTGGCTCTGCCAAATGGCAATGAAGGATTCGTCGTCTTTAGTGATGTATCTCGGGTAGGATTAGGATGCGTCCTTATCCAATGAGGTAAAGTGGTGCCTTATGCCTCTCACCAATTGAAGATTCACGAACAAAATTATGCAAACCATGACTTGGAACTGGCAGCAGGTTTTTTTGCTCTGGAGATTTGGAGACTAATTGTATGGAGCCCAGTTTGAAGTCTTCATAGATCACCATAGTTTGAAGTATATCTTCACCTAGAATGACCTTAACTTCTGATAGAGGTGGTGGATAGAATACTTGAAGGACTATGACTTCCAAATCATATACCACCTGGGGAAAGAGAATGTTGTAGCTGACGCGTTGAGTCGGAAGGGCAAGGTGGACAAGGGTCAACAGCTAGCTAGACTTTGGGCCTTGTCAGTAGAAGTGGTGGCTATCAACCCTATGGAGCAATTAACAGGGTTACTGGCAAATTTGGTTATTTCCAATGATTTAGTTGATCATGTTAAGCTAGCACAATTGGGTGATGAGGAGCTGAATGAAGTGTTGGAGAAGACTCCTGACATTGTAGTTGATTCCAATAGTGTGATTAGATTTAGAGGTAGGTTGTGTGTACCTAAGGATGATTCACTGAGGTGGAATATCCTGGAAGAGGCTCATCGCTCAAAATACTCAATACATCCTGGAGTGACAAAAATGTATCAGGACTTAAAGCAAACCTACTGGTGGATTGGGATGAAGAGGGATGTTGTGGATTTTGTCTCCAAGTGTCAGACTTGCCAGCAGATCAAAGCCCAACATCAACTACCTGGGGAACTATTGCAACCTTTAGAAACACCTACCTGGAAATGGGAGTGTGTCACTTGTGATTTTATTTCAAAACTCCCAAAGACTCTGAAGAAGCATGACTCGATATGGGTGGTGGTAGACCGACTGACTAAGGCAGCTCACTTCATCCCCATGAAATCGATGAAGACGGTGGAATACCTAGCAGACTTGTATGTCAATAATATTGTCAAGGTGCATGGGATTCTAAAGGAGATAGTCTCCGATCGAGATTCCCTATTCACCTCACATTTCTGGGAAGCTTTCCAAAAAGCCATGGGAACACAAATCAAACTGAGTACAACATATCATCCCCAAACTAATGGTTAGAATGAGAGGACTATTCAAACATTGGAAGATTATTTGAGAGCTTGCATCCTTGACTGGGGAGGAGATTGGAAGAAACACTTAGCTTTGGCTGAATTCACCTACAATAACTCTTACCAAGCCAGTATAAGGATGACACCATTTGAAGCCTTATATGGTAGGCCCTGCAAGTCTCTATTGTGCTGGTTAGAGTCTACCGAGGCGGTTATAGGCAGGCCAGAAAAGGTGAGGGAAGCAACTGAAAAGGTGAAACTCATTCAGCAAAGGATTAAGGCAGCATAAGATCGACAGAAGAGTTATGCTGTTACTCGAAGGAGGGACATAGAGTTCCAAGTTGGGGAGTTTGTGTACCTAAAGACATCTCCTAGGAAGGGGGTGTCAGATTTAGAATGTCAGGGAAGTTGAAACAAAGATTCATAGGACCTTTCCCAATCCTGGATCGAGTCAAAAATTATGTATATAAATTAGCATTACCACCAAGCCTCGTTGGAGTACACAATGTTTTTCACATGTCAATGCTAAAAAAATATGTACGAGATGAGGATCATATAATCACAAATTTTGAAGACTTAGAGCTACAATCAAATTTAACCTACGAGGAAAAGCCGATTCGCCTTCTAGCAAGAGAAATTAAGATTCTTAGGAACTAGAAAATTCCTTTGGTAAAAGTATTGTGGGCAAATCAAAGGTTAGAGGAAGCGACATAGGAGGCTGAATTAGAGATGGAAAGGAAATACCCTAGCCTATTTGTGGCATGAGATCCTTACGATTGTAGTAGCCTGAACCAATGCCGAATGAATAATTAATCCTTATTGTTCTCTTGCCGGTTATAATATTTAGGGGACGAAATATTTCTAAGTTGGAGAGATTGTAAAGACCGTGTAAAAAAAATTATCTATATTCGACTCGGTCGGGGAAGGATCGAACGTTGGAAAATTATTATAATTAATTATATTATATTTTCTATCCGGTTAATTCTACCCGGTTATATATTATATTTTATTCTTTACCCAGTTACCCGGATAAATGAATTACAGGTGTTGGGGTGTTATTCACATACCCTAGCCGTCCACATCTACCCTAGGTTCACTATATTATTTTTCCAATCTTGTTCTCCCACGATTTCATTGAGTTAATGCTGCCGTCACTTCGGTTTGCCGCCAACGAGTCTATACCTCACCCCTGGCCACCGCACTGGCACCCCCATAACCGCCTCGCCGCCAGCTTTCCAGTCATACCTCTCATGACCACCGGCACCGTTGTAGTCGCCGCCTAGGACGAAGATTTTTGAGCCAGTTTACGCCGCCGCTGCCACTGTTTTAGGCTATTTTCTAGCATCGGCGAGGAACCATCTGCCAATTCGACCACCCCAATGGATTCCTTTTATCAAGATCTACATTTTGAGACCACCCATGGCCATCACCGTGGCCATGATCGCCGCCGGTGATGCAACTGCCCATGGCCAGTTGTCACCACCAGCACTTCTACCATCACCCCCACTATAGATCCTGACTGCTGGTGACCCAAGACGCGATGCCGTCGGCATTTTCTGGCGACAAGCACCGCTGCCCCCGTTCAGCCCTTTACCCGTTTGCCTGTGATCGTGTCCGCCTGGTGTCGACCGCGTCGTCTATCCATGTTTGCATCCGTCAAATCATGTCCATGTTCGCATTGGCCAGATCATGTCCATGTCCTTACCCATCAATGTACCTAAGCAAACCCAGCAGTTGCTTTAGCCTATCCGGTTGGGTTTGGTTCAGCTTGGTTAGATCTAGGTCAGCTTGGTTCGGTCTGGTTTATACTCATATTCAGCCATTTCTAGACTGTTTTTGGGAATTCGAGAACCCTTACATTAGTTTAGATGCATGTTCACATTGTTTAACATGTTTGAATATTATGAGTATTCTTTTTTATTTATTTAATTATTATTTAATTATTTATTTAATTATTTAATTAGTCATATGCTTACAAACACGAGTATATATATAATATTTACTTGTGTTTAGCCATGTATTTATATATTATGTTTATATTATTATTTTATTATTAGAGTATTATTTATGCTCATATATTTATTATTTATCTAATTATGTCTGAGTCTATTCCTTTATTATTAATTAATTAATTAATTATTATTATATTGTCTTGAATTGCTTGCACTTATTTATGTCTAGGTTTGTTAGCAATCTTTTATTTTTTTTTATGTATTTGTGATATGAGCACACACCACAAGCATGCATAATATAGAGATATTAGTATTTTATCTAACCATGGGTTTCGATGTATGTTACGCGGGTTGAACTCATCAACTTAAGGCGCATGACTCCACTCATCTAAATTAGTTTTCCGTCTCGTTCTTGGTATATCAGTCAACCTTCCATGTCTGTATAATAATTTGAAATATTGTATTTTCCCTTTTCGCAGCCCTGGTCGGCCTAAGCCCAGATTCGACCACCATGCACCGACTGCAATCGGGGTTAAGGAATTGACTCAGTCTGATATGGTGCCGCACCCTTTAAAATTACTATGTCCGAGTCTTGGTCGACTAGAGTATCTGACCACCATGCGCTGGAACGCAACGGGGTCAACTCGATTCGACGTAGGGCAGCATGCCCTAAAAGATGTAATACTTGCCCACAAACCGAAAGGGGTGATAGGGTGCAGTGGCTCAAGAAAGCTTATTAGGCACTTGTGATACCGAAAGTGTGAGTCAATGCCAAATATCGGTAACTATAGGTCGTGGGCCTTGTAGCGTGTGTGTGCACGCATTGGATGGTAGCTGGATGGGGTGGCAACCCCTACCAGCATAATTGGAGCTCAACATAGGCTCATAATTACTAAAAGACTTGTGAAATGATAATAGGGTTTATATTGACTTGTTTCATTGATATAGAACCTCCATGAATAAGCTTGAGTTTCCAAACACATTAACATGAAAACCCCATTAACAATTCAGCAACAACCCCTAAGAAAAGGCTAGAACTCAGATTTCTTAGAAAGATGATCAAGAATCAGAATTAAGAAAACTTGTTCCTAAATCCCAATTTCGAAACACTCCACAAGAAAGATGATCAATCCACTTGAATGTTTCTTAAGCATGTATTCTACTCAA
>JAVDBV010059749.1:0-13431 GCA_032619315.1 Piper longum
GCGCTGTTTTACGGATTTCACGAATAAGAGAATGAGTGGTACGGAGATATGTATGGACCGTGCTAGTTACTCCTTCAAACCATGAGGTAGTGCGGGTGTATGATGGTACTGCGTAATGCAGCGCATTTCCGGAATATGTGGCACTAACTTAATTTTCCTTTTGCCATTTGAGTACAGTGGCGGGTGATATGGAAGGTGTGAGGGCGTAAGCGCTATATGTATGTATGATTATGTTTATGAGCCGTGCATGCGAGCCGGCATTTGTTTAAGTATGTTTGCTTACTGCCCTGTGTGAGGCATTCTTAAAGTTTCATATGTTTTCGTGGGTAATGGAATACCCATTTGCCAGATTGTATTAGTTATTTTTCGGAACATTCGTTACTGACGGTTTTCTTATAATATATGTAGGTCTCGCAAATCCTGTATCGACCTCGGCGAAAGGACAGATCAATGCTACACACACTTGAGCTCCACCTAAGATTTTCTTTCTTGAATTTATTTATATTTGAGGTATTTTGATATTTATTTGACAATGTCTTCCTTTCTCATGACACCAAGAGGGTTATTTCGATCTAGTTGATCGATCGAGTCATACCGACCGACAACTTTAAACATGACTCGACTCGATTGTAGCATTCTTGATTCGGTTCTTAAGTGAACTGAAATCGGGGTGTTACACTGCAACGTCCAAAAAAAAAAGGCCGATCCTTCCTGGTTGATGACGGCCTTAAGTAGTGAATCCCTGAATTGGGCGGAGCTACAAGAAGTGATGAAAGAGGGTAGCACATCCTACTGGTTTGCAACAGGGGGGTGGCTTTCCATTTCTATTTGGGTTGGGTCATGGTGCAGGAAGGAGGGAAGTATTGGGGCGGTGCTGCTAGCCACATCGGAGTAAACATGGGAGTAGGTCGGGGCCTCCATAGCAGCAGGTTGGGGCCGCCATAGCAGCTGGTTGGGGTCGCCATTGCTGCTAGTCGGTCGCCATGTAAGGTGCAATTCGGTTGTTCATTGTAGCTGCGATAAAAGCTTGTATCTTTGGGGTTTCAATTGGATTGCTGGGGTAGATAGGAGTTGTGGTCTAATTTTGGATTGAAGGAGAAGACAATGGCGTTGGTTTTGGTGCCAAGATGAAAGTGTTGAGAAGAGAAGAACGTCGGGGAAGAAGAAGATGACAAACTTGTAAATACGGGTTGACTCAGTACGGTTCGAGTTAAAAAAAATAATATCAACTCATAATAAATCTTTAAAAATAACTAATCCAATGGGGTACGAATTAAGTGGCTAAAATAATAAAATATTATACGAAATTGCCATAAATAAAAAAATATGGTCATGATAAACGATCAATAATTAATCGGCTTATGACAAGAAATTAAAATAAAATGTAGAGTTATAAATGATAAATAAAATAAAGATGTCAGCTTTACCATATTAAATTAATATTTTCTAATTAAAACAATTTTTTTAATAACAAATTAGTAAGGTAGAAAAATTGGTTAATAAAATATAACCGTATAGAAATCACGAAATAACATAATTAATTATAAAAGGGTTGAGCCTTCTTGAATTAAATAAATTACAAATAATTTTATTAGTAATATCCTTAAATTAAGATGATACAAATAATAATTAATTTCAGATCATAAATAAATTATTTAATGTGGCATATTATATATTGTCGAAAATTAATAGATATATTAATTATTTAGTTGCATGCACTTTCTACGCGAATAAAATTATACTTATGTATAATTTTATGTCTTCGTTAAGATTAGGATCGTTGGTCGTAGTTGCAGGATTACGTATAAGCTAATTTGGTCTGTATAATATTTAAAATGTTGTCTTTTCCGTTGTGGACAGCCTAGTAGGCCTGGGCCTAGATTCAACTACTATGCACAGAGTGTAGTCGGGGTCAAAGAATTGACTCAGTCTGACACAGGCTGCGCCCTTCATAATCTAATAATGGACATGTCAAAATAGACTTGAAAGCCCACAATACAATAAATTAGACATGGTAGATTGGACTTGCTAGCCACTTACGGACATGGTGGATTAGACTCACGAGCCGATAACGATAATGGCGGATTGGACTCGTGAGCTGGAAATGGACATGATGGACTGACCCATCAACCAATAAATTGGACATAGAGGATTGGACTCGCCAGCTAATTATAGACATGGTGGATTGGACTCACGCACTGATAACGGACATGACGGATTGGACTCGCCAGCCGGTAATAGACTTGATGGACGGACCCATCAGCCAATAGATGGACATGGTGGACTGACCCATCAGGCAACTAATGGACATGGTGGACTAAACCATTAGCCAACTAATGGACATGTTGGAATGGTCCCAACATCCAATAATATAGACAATGCTAGGGAGTTTATTGACTTGTTTTATTTAATTATATGGTTTAGTGTTTTAATCTCTAACGCAGAATGGCCTCCGCAGGTTAGCAGCTCGAAGTAAAGACTAAGAGACGACTGGGTTGTTCTTCTACCAACTCAGGTGGAGAACAGATAATAAGCGAATTTCCCTTTTTGCTTTTCTTGTGTTATAAATGTGGCTATGGAAAACGGTCCAAGACTGTGGGATAATTATTTCATACATTGTCATATGAAACATAAGTTCTTTTGATAAGTTAGAAATGCTAAACATAAGTTCTTTTGCTTTAATATTATTCATGTAACATTTTAAGTAACACTCGGTCCAGTTAGGGCTGGTCGTTACAAGATTGGTTTGTTAAATTTTGAGTAACACCTAGCCAGCGAGACCCACAATATTGTGAAAAATGACGGGTTGTTACAAGTTACACGTAGCATTTTTGGTTCGGTTCACGAGTGAGCTGGATTGGGGTGTTACAGTTTTGGTATCAGAGTTAACTCTTTGTTTATTAAGATGGTAGATTTTATTACCGGTTACATGTGTACAAAAGTTGTTCCGAGTTGTGCCGACAAGAATATTTTTGTTTTATTGTTTTTATTTGTACATTTTCTTACCAATCAGTGGTGTGACAGTTTGCTCAGGTTAGAGTAGTGAATCCTAGCAGAATGGTGAGATAGACTCACAAGACACAAATTAGGGCCCCATCCCCTCCATTGCCCAGATAAGACAGTCACAACCATGGTCACAGTGACACGACATTGAGCCGACCAAGGACTACGATGCCTCCAGGAGAGCCCAATGTGCCAGTCTCAATTGGCCGATGTAGTGAGAGTCGTTGCCATGACAGTCACCGCAATAGCAGTAGTCGAGAGGAGAGAGATGCAGCTATTGTCAGGTTGGTTATGGCTCAAATATAGATGCAGCAGAACCAAGAGGAATTCAAGGGAAAGCTCAACAAGTAGCCCTCTTAGTGACTAGAGATAAGAAGAGACTAGCAATGGACGGCGAGGCACAAGGAGAGACTGTAGTTTCCATGGGCCCTCTGCCGCCACCTCCTCCTTGACTGCTGCATTAGAGAACAATTTAAACAACGACTCATATGTTTGCCCCATTTCAGGCGATAATGGGCTCAGATGTCAGTGGACTCGCTGTAGAAAGTAGTGAACAGATTGTAGGGGAAAGTAGAGCTGCATGATTTGACAGTGGACTAGTGGGTAAAGGAGCATAGCTTCCACAGTATGAGCTAGGAGAAGGATCTAATAGATCAGCTAATGCAAACAATTTTGAACTTTGGCTTTATGAGAAATTTGTGAATAATTGTGGACGCCCATTTTTCAAGAAGTTAGATGCAAAAGAGGCATTCCTTTGGATATCATCAGCCATAGGAGTGTTTGGCAATATTACATGCCCAATGGTGCATAAGGTACACATTATTACAAGGCCATTCCAAGATAAAGCTAAGATATGGTACAAGGCCATTCCAAGATAAAGCTAAGATATGGTGAGCCCGCTGACAACCTCAGGACATCACCTCGAAATAATTCAGGACAAAATTTGATGGGAAATACTTTCTTCTAGGTGTTAGGAAGAGAAAGGAACATGGATGATTTTAGACATTGAAATAGGGTCCCATGATAGTGGTGCATTATGAGACTAGATTCAAAGCTTTAGAAAGCTTTGCACTAGATTTGGTTCCAACTGAATGGATAATAGAACATTTTTACGAAGGACTCCATCATGAGATCCGAATGGCCTATTTGGATAGGAATTTTGTACTTTTGGTGATATAGTGAGTACTATAGGTGAGGCAGAATGAGTTATAGCTACTCAACCTTGTTGAGACTTTGACTAGTGGCAGCAACATCCTCGGTCGTATCATCCAGAACATGTAGCACACTAGAGACGACCAAAAGATGCTCTTGTTACTATGAGAGCTATGGATAGCCAAGTCCAAGACAATAGACTACTTCTCTGCCAGACTTGCAAACATTGTCATGGAGGTGAGTGCAGAGCAGACACTAACGCATGCTACAGTTGCAGTCAATCAGGGCGAAGAGCTACCGAGTGTAGAGTAGGCACTAACGCATGCTAGAGTTGCAGTCAGCCAGGGCATAGAGCTATAAACTTTCCAATAGGCCAGCACTAGCAATTGACACTTCTAGCACCTCAACAAAGCCTTACACTTCTAGCTCCCCAGCATCATCAATAGCAGAGAGGCCAATAAGGCCATTGTAAGGGCCAAAGAAGTGGAGACCAATAGCCGCCTTGACAACAGTAGATGGGACAAAACCAAAAAGGGTATATGGTTGTAGGGCAAGCTAGATACGAGAGGGGTAGGTAGCAGGCACCACTAGTTCAGGATCAGAGGAATTAGACATAGGTGGTACCACCACCAATAACGACGGCCCCAGCACAACAGCAACCAATCAGGATGTATGCAGCCACAACTTGTAGCTGATTTGATATTGTTAAAAGCTAAATGAATTTGATGTAATATGTAAAATGAACTGGATATCCAAGCAAAGAGCTATGATAGATTGCCGAAGAAAGACGATGACTTTCCACCATGGAAGGTGTAAAACCCGGGCTGTCTGCTCGAGGTTTTTATTATCATTTTGGTTGTTATGTGAATCGGGTTAGTAGGGTCCGGCCCTTCTTGTTGTTGATCATATATGGTATGGTGTAAGTTTCCCGGTCTTAGCCTCCTTCGGTGCTCAGTACGTCTGTTTGGATGCGGTACGCCCGACATTTTCATGTTTGGTCCATTTTAATTGTATATAGTTAGATGTTAGGACCGTGTCCCTCATGTGCCTTTTGTGTTATTGTTGTGTGTTTGAGAACCTTTCAAACCATCTTAACCCCTTTTGGGACCTGCAGTACAATTGCCGAGGTGGGTCCAATCGCTCTTGGGTATAAGTTTTTGGGTTTTGACATCTTTAGCTAACCCAACTCATACATTTTTATCTATCCAACCCATACCTCTTTAGGTATGGAACCCATATCTGTGACATCACCAATGTAACCCATACCTCCTTATCCAATCCATACCTTTTTAGGTATAATACCTATACCTATGACATCACCAAACCAACCACCCTTTTTCTATAAAGTCCATCCCTTCCTGCACCTCTTCACTATTTCTCCTTACCTCCTCACCTCCAATTACTTTCTTTTACTTTCATTGGCCTTCTTCTTCCTACTTGGAGGTCCAAGCAACCCCCCTCCACGTTCTAGCATCCTAGGGTGGTAGGCTTTGAGGTTAGATGCCTCAGAAGACCTCCCTTTGGTCTTCACTTGTTAGCCTCAGGTTTGGGCTACCTCTATTGCTCGTTGCTTGATGTGTATCGCTTGTATGCTTCTATGAATTTATTTTTAAGGAATTTGTCTCGTGTATATCTACATGTTAGAAGAATTTTGAGTACACATTTATCTTATTTGGAGATGTAAGTAAATAGAAATAATTTTTATAATGCATGTACGTCACTGATATGCACCATTTCAGAATAAAATTCATATCTTGACATTCTAATATTCTATTTGCACGATTATTATTTATTTACACTCATGACATGTAGATCTACAACTTTTATGTTGGGTGTTTTACCAGTCATGCCATATAGTTTGCATGTATGAGGGTAAAAAGTAAGGAAAGGTGGCAACTTGAACTGTTATGGTGATATAAGTGTTCCTTTCTCCAATTTTCATTCTCTGACCTTGTCAGATCTGTTGATGCATAGCATGCTATTTTTTTCATGGTAATTTTACTAGTTCTTGGTAAAATTTTATCCTAATATAACCATTAGACGATTATGAACATCACCCATAAGTACGCCGTATATTTCCTGTATGTTTATGATTATGAGCATGATCTATGATTGTGTTATATTGTAAACAACAAATTTTAAACAAAGAAAATCCTTCAAAATTATATGATGCTATAATAAGTGTCTAATTGAAGGATATATATTTTGGGAATGGTTAAAAATCATCTGGGTATGTTTTAGAGTATTTACATAGACAGTGTAAATATGATGGGTGAAAACCCTTGTTTTTCACTCTAGTTGTAAATTACCTTAAAATAGGTTAAGAGTATTTAATTTTAGTGAAACTTTATCCACACTTTATGCTGTGTCTCAATAACACCATGTCCAATTTTGGGGCCATTTAGGGAGGTTCTGAATTTTATTTGTGAATTTTAAATTTGTTAGGGTCCAGATAGCTCAAAAAATAGCCTATCTAGTGATCCAAATTTACAATGTAAATTTGGCTTCACTATTACTGGGCTCAATCTCCGTGTGTTAGGTAACTAGGCCCACTAACCCATGCCCATTTGGAGTCCTCTAGCTGATGAGCCAACAATTACAAAATTCGCATGCACCCTAGAAACACTATTCTAGCACCTTAGGGCCAAGCTTAATGGGCCTTCTTCCCTATGATTGGCCCATGGGCCAGCCATGGTGGAATTTATTTATAAACCTTAAAGTTTAAGGAACAACCCATCCAAAATTTTAGGGCCCATTTGAAAAATAGGTTGGTAATCCCATTTGATTAAAACCATAGAACTCATTAAAACCCACTAAGTGAATATGAAACCAAAAACTTAATTAAGTTACCTATTAAGGTTTAACACTTTACTTATGACCTAATTATGATAATTAAGTGATGTTAAGTGTTGAGCTTGTGTGGAGGCTATGCCTCGTCTGCATGCCGATGTTACCCAGCTAGGTATTGTAACGACCCAGCCCAAAGTGCATTCTAATGGGCTTAGGTAATTTCTTTAAAATGGTTAAACGAAGCTAAAGATCTATATTCCATTTCTACTTGTAATTATGATCTTCTCCAAGTAGGTATTAGATGCGGGACTAAGTTAAGGGATCTCACAATCCACCCTGCTTAGGAAATTTCATCATCGAAATTCTTACACTTGGCACAATGCTAGGCCCAACCCACGACCTTCCATGGCTCATGCCCCATGACCTTCCACGGCCCGTGATCGAGAGCCTAGCCAACATCCACCTACAATGGAACTAGGTTGCTTTGATGCCATTTGTAACAATTTGGTCCAAAGTGCAACATAATGGGCTTAAGTCATTTCTTTAAAAGTGGTTAACTAAGTTAAAGATCTATAGTCCATTCCCACTTATCAATAGGATCTTCTCCCAGTAAGTAGATGTGGGACTAAGTTAAGAGATCTCACAATCTACCCACCTAACGAAATTTCGTCCCAGAAATTCCTACACTTGGCCGTTGTTAGCCCAAACCCAAGAGCTGCCATGGCCCTTAACCCAAGACCTACCATGGCCCATGACCGAGAGCTTAGCCAACGTCTCTAGTCCATCCCACCATCTGGCACAGACCTAGGTTGTTCCAATACCATTCGTACCAATCCGGCCCACCCAAAGTGCAACGTAATGGACCTAAGTCATTTCTTCAACTGTGTAACCCAAGTTAAAGATCTATAGTCCATTCCCACTTATAAATAAGATCTTCCCCCAGTAGGTATTAGATGTGGGATTAAGTTGAAGGATCTCACAATTCACCCACCTTAGGAAATTTTCCCCCAGAAATTCCTACACTTGGCCCATTGCTAGTCCCAACCCATAACCTTTCATGACCCGTGACCAAGAGACTAGCCAACGTACTTAGTCTAGCCCACCATCGAACATGGAACCAGGTTGCTCTGATACCATTTATAACGACCCAACCCAAAGTGCAATGTAATGTGCCTAAGTCATTTCTTTAAAAGTGGTTAAAAAAATAAAAGATCTATAGTCTATTCCCACTTATAAACATGATCTTCTCATAGTAAGTATTAGATGTGGGACTAAGTTGAGAGATCTCATAATCTACCCACCTTACGAAATTTCATCCCCGAAATTCCTACACTTGGCCCGTTTCTAGCCCCAACCCACGACCTTCCGTGGCCCTTGACCCATGACCTACCATGGCCGATGGCCGAGAGCTTAGCCAACGTCCCTAGTCTAGCTCCCCATCTAACACAGACCCAAGTTGCTCTGATACCATTTGAAACAACCCGACCTGCCAAAAATACAACATAATGAACCTAAGTCATTTCTTCAACTGTGTAAACCAAGTTAAAGATGTATAGTCCATTCCCATTTATAAATAAGATCTTCTCCCAGTAGGTATTAGATGTATGACTAAATTGAAGGATCTCACAATCCACCCACCATAGAAAATTTCATCCCCGAAATTCCTACACTTCGCTCATTGCTAGCTCCAACCCACAACCTTCCATGGCCCGTGACCAAGAGACTAGCTAACGTTCGTAGTACAACCCACCGTCTAACACGAAACCTGGTTGCTCTGATATCATTTATAAAGACCCGACCCTAAGAAAATGTATTGGGCCTAAGTAATTTCTTTAAAATGGTTAACCGAAGTTGAAGATCATAATCCATTCCTACTTATAAACAAGATCTTCTCCTAATATGTATTAGATGTGAGTCTAAGTTGAGGGATCTCACAATCCACCTACTTTAGGAAATTTAGTACTTGAAATTCCTACACTTAACCCGTTGTTAGCCCCAACCCACGACCTTCTATGGTCTGTGACCCACAACCTTCCATGGCCCGCACCCGAGAGCCTAACCAATGTCCGTAGTCCAGCCCACCATCTTTGTAACGACCTGATCCAAAGTGCAACGTAATGGGCCTAAGTCATTTCTTCAATTGTCTAACCCAAGTTAAAGATCTATAGTCCATTTCCGCTTATAAACAAGATCTTCTCCCAGTAGGTAATAGATGTGGGACTAACTTGAAGGATCTCACAATCCACACACCTTAGGGAATTTTGTCCCTGAAATTCCTACATTTAGCCCGTTGCTAGCCCCAACCCACGACCTTCCATGACCCGTGACTGAGTGCCTAGGCATCCATATTCCAACCCACCATCTAACACGGAACTAGGTTGCTCTGATACCATTTGTAACGACCAGGCCCAAAGTGCAACGTAATGGACCTAAGTCATTTCTTTAAAATGGTTAACCGAAGATAAAGATCTATAGTTCATTCCCACTTGTAAACAATATCTTCTCCCAGTAGGTATTAGACGTGGGACTAAGTTGAGGGATCTCACAACTTAGCCCCACATCTAATATTGTGAGATCCCTCAACTTAGTCCTACATCTAATACCTACTAGGAGAATATCTTGTTTATAAGTGGGAATGAACTATAGATCTTTAACTTCCGTTAATCATTTTAAAGAAATGACTTAGGTCCATTATGTTGCACTTTGGGCTGGGTCATTAGAAATGGTATCAAAGCAACCTGGTTCCGTGTTAGATGGTGGGTTGGACTACGGACATTGGCTAGGCTCTCGGTCACGGGCCATGGAAGGTCATGGGTTAGGGCTAGCAACGGGCCAAGTGTAGAAATTTTCGGGACGAAATTTCCTAAGGTGGGTTGATTGTGAGATTCCTCAACTTAGTCCCACATCTAATACTTACTAGCAGAAGGTTCTATTTATAAGTGGGAATAAACTATAGATCTTTAACTTGGGGTTAACCACTTTAAAAAAATGACCTAGCCCATTACATTGAACTTTAGGTTGGGTCGTTACAAATGGAATCAGAGCAACCTAGTTTTTCGTTAGATAGTGGGCTGGGCTATGGACGTTGGCTAGGCTCTTGGTCACAGGCTATGGAAGGTCGTGTGGTCACCGGTCATGGAAGGTCATGGGTTAGGGCTAGCAACGATCTAATTGTAGGAATTTCGGGGATGAAATTTTCTAAGGTGGGTGGATTGTGAGATCTTTCAACTTAGTCCCATATGTAATACCTACTGGAAGAAGATCTTGTTTATAAGTGAGAATGGACTATAGATCTTTAACTTGGGTTAGACAGTTGAAGAAATGACTTAGGCCCATTACATTGCACTTTAGGTCAGGTCGACAAAGATGGTGGGTTGGACTATGGACATTGGGTAGGCTCTCGGGCACGGGCCATAGAAGGTCATTGAATGGGGCTAGCAACGGGTCAAGTGTACGAATTTTGGGGATGAAATTTCCTAAGGTGGGTGGATTATGAGATCCTTACACTCAGTCCTACATCTAATACTCACTAGGAGAAGATCATGTTTATAAGTGGGAATGGACTATATATCTTTAACTTCGGCTAACCATTTTAAAGAAATGACTTAGACCTATTACGTTGTACATTGGTTCGGGTCATTATAGGTATCGCGGGTGAGGTCACCGACTAGAATACGAAGCTCTAGTCACCCAGGTCAATTGGACTCTCCCATTCCTTGATCTCTGTTTGACTCCCTACGTGTCGAGTTAAACAACATGTTAGATGTAGGACAGCATCAGCGGCGCTTTATCGGATATCTCTGACGTTAGTTTATTTAGGCATGTTTTCTACACATGTTTAATAAAACTTCATGTTTGAGACCCCTTGATGGTTTTCAAAAGATAAGATCTAGAAGCTAAGTATTAAATCTTCTCCCAAGCCTATATGTATAAATATGAGGGTTTAAATCTTTTACAACTAAGAGTGTGTACGAGATGTATGAACCACACTAGTACTCCTTCCAACCCTAAAGTGGTGCGGAGTATGATGGTACTATGTAATGCAGCATATTTTCAGAATTTGTGGCTCTAACGTAACTGTTCCTTTTGCCACTCGAGTACCGTGGAGGGTGTAATATGGAGGTTGTGAAGGTGTAGATATTGTATGTATGAATATGAATATTACCTATGCATGTGTGTTGGCACTTGTTTAAGTATGTTTTCTTACTACCTAGTGTGAGGCAATTCTGAAGTTTCCTAAGTTTTCATGGGTAATAGAATGCCCATTTGCTAGCTTGCTATTTTACCAAATAATTATTCAGACCGGTAGTCAAATTTATTTGATTACTAACATGATTTTCTATTATATATAGGTAAGGTTCCATAGTGTTGGCTGGCCTAGGTGCATGGATCAGATGGCTCAGTGGCTGTGGTGGCGGAGGCCCTATGTTATGTTGTTTGCTTTAGATCATGTATTTTGGAGATGACTATATGACAGGCATATGCCCTAACTATGTGAACCTTGTACAATTCGGATGTATGCCATGATGCTTGTGGTATTGTGTTTTATCTTTATATTATTATATTTTAATGTGAAGTTATAATACTTTGAGGCAAGGCTAACCAACGTCTGTAAGGTATATAATCCCCAGAGTCCTGAGCATGATGAGGAGCTAAGTCAGGTACATGAAACGTATTTGGCTGGAGCTGTTTGTGCATTAGAGTAACGTGGGTGGAGTAGCTTATGGTTCATACCACTTAAAGGCCTATGTAAAGTTTTGGTATTAGGGTTTGATGCCCTAATACTTGATGATGCTGTGTAATTCTCGAATGCTTTAAATATTGCTCGTGTAGTGTATGTGGAACAGGTTACCATGACCATTGTTTAAATACTCACATCATCTTCATGTAAATAATAAGAAGACCTAAGCCAATCACTTGAACTAACTAGTACGAATATGATATATACAACAGCATGAGGTCAGAAAACTGAAGTAGGGGTGTGCTTCTTATACAATTAGTAGTGATCATCACATAGTCGTAGGGGTGGTTCTACCTTTGTTACGACTATGGGCGTTCATAAAGGAATCCTTTAAGTCTAAAATCCATCTGTATAGTTCAAACACTGCACACAATCTATGAAAGCCAAGCCTAGTGTCCATCTTAAGCCACCATGGAGGGTTGAGATCTGCTTCTATAAAGTCTGTATGCGATAGCTCAATAAGTAGGTTCTAAATTATAATATCACGATTTGGTCTGTCCCTTCAGGCTGAATTGGGATGTTACAACTTGGTATCGGAGCCAACCTCTTGGACTAATAAGGCAACACAATTTTGCGATGCATGCGTTGTATGCACGTGTTGTATGATTATATGTTTGCATGATATGTTGTATGCCTATATGTTGTATGTAGTTGTTCTGTTTAACCTTGTGCTGATCCATAACCTAGGTTGTGGGTATGTCTTTGTGTGTGTTTTCGCTAACCTTCATTATGGTGTTTCAAGCAGTCAGTTTATGTGTAGCAGTTTGTGGGCAACACTTTGCAAAACGTATGTGTCAGTTCGCTTGTGGTTAGTGTTAGTGATTATACAGTCTGAGGATATGGTAGGAGGATGTCGAGGTACACCACCTCTACGCCACAAGCCTTCCCCTGATAGGCAACCCCCATCACCCGTGCAGAAGCTGTGGTGGATCCTAAGACAGAGCTGATATGGGTCTAGCGAGAGGAGTAGCAGGCCCTAAGGGCAGAGCAGATGAGAGCCATGGACGATCAGTAGTGGTCCTGTGAGGAGATAACCTGGCTGTTCGATACAATCCGAGAGATGGCCATGGTCGTGGACGTCTGGAGAAGAGGGAAAAAAGTGAAGAGACACCTGCTAAGGTCTCTAAGCCAGAGGGAGTACCACCAACTCCACCGCCACCAGCTGTGAAGACCCAAAAAAATAATAATAATAATAATAATAATAATTTGACATGATAGGATCGGATGTTGAAAAATTAATATTTTCATTTAAATTATTTACCCGCTACCCGGTTAATTATTAATTACCCGGTCAAGTGAAATTATAAGTAGGTTCTAAATTATAATATCACGGTTTGGTCCGTCCCTTCAGGCTGAATTGGGATGTTACAACTTGGTATCGAAGCCAACCTCTTGGACTAATAAGGCAACACAATTTTGGGATGCATGCGTTGTATGCACGTGTTGTATGATTATATGTTTGCATGATATGTTGTATGCCTATATGTTGTATGTAGTTGTTCTGTTTAACCTTGTGCTGATCCATAACCTAGGTTGTGGGTATGTCTTTGTGTGTGTTTTCGCTAACCTTCATTATGGTGTTTCAAGCAGTCAGTTTATGTGTAGCAGTTTGCGGGCAACACTTTGCAAAACGTATGTGTCAGTTCGCTTGTGGTTAGTGTTAGTGATTATACAGTCTGAGGATATGGTAGGAGGATGTCGAGGTACACCACCTCTACGCCACAAGCCTTCCCCTGATAGGCAAC